>JAQGAU010002087.1:0-16699 GCA_034698045.1 Paramacrobiotus richtersi
CAAACGGATTTCTGGACACTGTTTATTGAAGTTTTGGTTATCATAAACAACAACATAGCTTGTTGAGAACCTTACAGCTACGCAGCTGCGCTGTTTTCACCAATCGTTGTGACGTGGGAAGAATATAGCCTTAACTCGTTTTTGACTTTTCCAGGTGCAGAAAACTTGTTAGCATTTATTTGCACAGGAGTCAGTGATCAGCAGTAAATGTAGTCGTTTCAGCGCAAAGGTCACTGCCAGCTCTACGGCAATTATCACAACACATTGCCCATACATATGTATATTAGTACAAAGTCCTTTAAGTAAAATTCAAAGCTTATAAATGCACGTAAAAATCATAGTTGAAGCTGGAGACAGAGAAGCGGTCGTGCTTGCATAGGCCGATAAGTTACAGCATGGCGTGTGATGCAATATTTGCCCAGATCCCGACTGGAGCTTTTCTTAACGCAGATTAGGTGTGTGCGGAATTGATCGGGTACTGGTCTTCATGCGTCATTAGCGAGGGACGCACATGGGACTGTTGATATTATTCGAAATTAGGTAGTGCACAAGTGAGGCAAATAGTATCGACAACTGGGCTGTCTGGGCATAACATCTATGCGGGACGAGGCCGGCTTTTTTGGGCACTTGGCGGTACAGTTGGCTCATAGCTAATATGCCACAGACACAAAGTGGTGTAAAGTTGGAGTGTACACAACTCTGCTCGTAGGCCGCTATGGTAAAAATAAATACTTTAAAAATTCGCGAAAAAAAAGGTCCAACTTTCTCCGATTTCAGTCTTTGAATGAAACACGCAAACAGTTTTTCTTCACACAATCAACTAAGGATCGCAGAACAAACAACCGGCCATCGTACAAAAAGAAAAACTCGAAAAGAAATAGCTACTGTCCCGCATTCGGTCGTCTGCCTGTAGGCCGCCAACGCATATCGCTACGGTCGCACCGTAATCGGGCTCACACACTTTGGTTATTACGCGGACCGAAGAGTTCCTTAACGTATTTCGGATTTTTTAAATCTTCCCTATTAAATTACATCATTATTAGTTCTCATGTTTTGCCAAAATCGATAGCTCTGGCACGCAGCGAACTTCATTCTGGTACAAACCCGCCAATCCAGCAACATTCTATTGAAATTTGTGGTAAGTGATCACTTCTCTAATTTTGGACCGTGAATTTAATTGCTGTACGGGATTGTACACTGCGGTGTTCCTCCAAGAACTACCCCGTCCTCGGTGTGACGTATTGTGGAGTAATGTATTTAATAATACAACCGATTCACATCAGGCCAGAAGACAACTGGCCAAATATAACGTTGTAACACAGATTAACAACAGAAATCCTATTTTTATGGCAGATAAATTGATAACACAATACAACATTTTGTTGGATCACGAGAAAAACATACTTCCCGGCCGTTATCGAGGCCGTCCAGATTCAGCCGCAGTCGGCTAAGACACGCACCCATCGTGGGGACAGGGAGAGAAAAGCGCATGCATACGGCGATACGAAATTCCTTGTGACGATTGCAGTCATCGATGCCTATTCTACGTACCATTGGAACTGTATCGTAGCAGCGTGGTTCATTCAAATATTGCCGTGGATATGTTGTTCTGAGCAGGGACCTTGGGCCACTGAAGGACAGGTAGAGCCACCAGATTCAGTACGTTCGCAGGAGGTATGTGCACAGCTGATAACAACGTCATGGACGATTAGATTAGCAAATTCAACTGATACAGATTGATTGTCATTGACAGTTCAGTCAGTTTAGTAACTTTAGTTCAGTCATCGACAATGACTGAGCTGTGGGATTATCGACCGAAGCGGAGCGAAGGTCCTCTATACTCAACTCAAATGGATTTCGATGTCTGTCTGTCATTCCGTCGGTCGGTCATCATTATTTTTATTTATTAGTTTATTATTTATTATATCTGTTTATAATATTTATTTATTTATTTATTTTACTTAGTTATTATTATTTATTTATTACTCTTTCACTTTATTATTTATTATATAGTTGTATTATTTGTTATATTTTATTATTCATTCTATTTTATTATTAATAATAGAATATGATTATTGTTTTTAATATCGGTCAATAATGTTTGTTATTTTCTTATTTATTTCTTAATATTGATATATAGTATGCTTTTTTACTGTCAGTAGTGCCATAGCAAGCAAGGTGCCATGCTGTTCAAGGGACTACGGTTTAGGTGCTTGTATTGGGCAGGTTATTTCAGATTTCAAAAGTCAGCGAAGTGCTTTTTACCGGCAGAAAGCTGCTTTCCGGTTATTTTCAGATTTAAAAAAACGTTTTTCACAACTGCCCCTTGGCTATCCGAAAATTCCCCAGACTAGTGACAAGCTTTTGAATTTTTATTTGAAAACCTTTCCTGATGAATTTCAAACAAAAAAATCTTTTTTGCCGTGAAATAAGGGGCATGCCCACTGATGTCAAAAAATTATCAGGCTGCCCTCGCTGCATTTCGACGACACCGAATAACAAAACATTTTCCTAATCAAATTCCAGATTTGTGAGTACCAATTTTTAGCTCAAAATGCTTATTTCTTCTGTACTGGGCGGGCTCGTGGGTTAACCAAATCCATAACATAATGTTTTAAATTACTTTACATGTGCGTACTTTCTTCGCTTCGGTCATTTCAGTGCCCGCAATCCGCGAGTGCACTTTCCTAGTTAGAGAGGAGTAGGTCTTTGTGGACCTAAAAACACTTGAAAAGGGCCGAATTCGTCGGGATTTGTAGTACACACTGTAATTTAATGTCCCATTTTCTGTGCACGGTCGGTGTTCATCTCTTTTCTCCGCCAAGTTTTCTTCTTGGAAACTGCATTTCGAAGGCCTTTTGAAGTGATGCCGAGCATGTTCATCATTCCATCAGTCCGTCACCAGCGACAAGTCCGATTTTTTTCCTTGCATGAAGATTTCTGTGTACACGACGATTTGTTGTTCGTAGGGGTAGTCACATTGGCGACACTTTTGATCTTCCTTTGGGATGCTTCCGTTTTGCAACTCAACTGTCGTCGGCTGGTTCATGAGGTTGTAGGTGTCCCCGGACGGAAAATTTTACGACGGAACGTTGTAGAACGGAATATCGGCTCGCTCGGGCTAGGTCAACGTTTTCGGACAACGCTTTGGGACTGGTCCTCTTGAAACGCCTGGAATCGGGAATCCCTCGTTGTCCAGTGCTGTAGATGTTGCTTTGCAGTAAAACAGGGTGGACGCCGTGGACGCGCACGGGATCAGGAAAATCATTTTAACAGAAGAAAGGCGCTCAAAAATGCTGTTATGCTTATGTTACGCTTACTGACATAGAGTTTGGATTCATCGATTTCATCAGTTGTTCCTTTACCACCAATTCTCCTTTTTTTCCTTGCGGTCTTGATACGATATTGACAGATGTTTCGTAACTTTCGTAGCCATTGTACTGCCGCTACCCCAGATATCTGCAGTTCAGTTTTGATGAAATTGATAACATTTGTGGTTACATTTTCGCAGTTTCAGCGTGACAACGTTGACGAACACTTCGAGACTGAAAAGCTCACGGAATTTCGTACTAACAAGCAGAGTATTCGTTGTTTGATGTTTCAAACTTCGCTTTGCAGTGAAAAGCCATATCGCCGCAGACGCGTGCGAGATCAGCAAAACAATTCTGAAGGAAAACAGCAAAAAAGGTTAGTGTCAGCAGCGCTAATACAATCTGAAACTGCCGTAAAGAAGTTCTGAAATTTTATCACTATTCGTCGAATTTGTTCCTGAGACAGCGACTGCTTCCGTTTTTTTCTAATTTTTCTTCTATGGCATTC
Organism: Paramacrobiotus richtersi; assembly: GCA_034698045.1. NCBI lineage: Eukaryota > Metazoa > Tardigrada > Eutardigrada > Parachela > Macrobiotidae > Paramacrobiotus > Paramacrobiotus richtersi. The sequence goes on from JAQGAU010002087.1 coordinate 3,820, forward strand.
TATTAAATGTTCGTCGGCAACCCGAGCTAGCACCGATCCCAGCCGTGCATCTTCGCGGTTGACTACATAGAAATTAGGCATTTGTGTAGCTTTCTCATATAGAATTGCGTCTGCTTTTAATTCATCTGAAAATCCATGACAAGTCGACTTTTTGTTAATTGTTTCCCTTAGTCAATTTTATCATCATGCATTTTATTGCGCATAAGTAACATTCACAGGTAGTGCGGACTGCATCGTGGATTGTTGATTAAATTAAATTCTCCGCTTTCACTGATGGGGCACACTGTCACATTTGAAAAGGTGTGAGGATCATTCCAATCAAGCTAAGGTAAGCCCGACAACCGCCACCAGATTCCTGTATTCCAAATTTGCTTGCGCAATCGCTTTTAAACAAACCAACAAAACTGAGATTTCTTTCTGTTTTGGAACGGCAGTCTTCATTACGTTTAATACGTTCAGAATCAGGACAAGCGAGAGATACTTGTAGGCGCACTTAAGAAGGGATTTCAGTTGCTTGAGGAGTTCTGGCGCGTTTCTGGGAATGTCGGTTTCTGTTCGCTGGGATAAGCCAATGCGATTAACATTATTCGCCCCGCTTATAACGACGTTTTTGAGGGTTCAGTCTATAACGGGAGTAGACAAACTATTTCCGGTTCTTTTGGAATCTTAATTTGTCATGGCTTTGCCGTTTTGCAGAGGTCAGCGGCTATTGGCCATAGTGCCGCGAGATACCAAAGCGAATGTCTGCGGTGCAGACACATAAATTCGTTTTCCAGATGCGTCCGGGTTTTTGTGGGCTTTAGTTTGAAACGTGGGTCGAACATGCCGCTATCGTAATGGCTACCGTGGTCCGTTCTATACTGAACGTCAAGTTTTCTGTTTTGCGCGGCTTCGACAGTATTCGGAAAGAACACTGTAATGATCCGCGCGAATCAGAAAATTAATGACACTTCGGCCCAGAATGCAGAATTCACGTGAGCACCATAGCTCAATGGTCCTGAAATGTTCAGTTAAAGTGATATGATACTGCAACACGACATACAGACTTTATCCTGTATTCCAGTGCGTTGCTAATAAAAAGGTCTGATTGTCAGAAAGTTTGTCATTTGAATGTCTTCCCGTACGGATGTGTAAAGTATATTTACTGTAAATTGCAGAAAGAATCGCCTTCCGGCACATTGGCTTTGTTCTCGCGAATCGAGCTAGATAAACGCCATAAAATTTGACAGGGCAGTTTCATCTAATGAAGATTGTGCGCTGTTCACATGCGTTTTCATATAAAGTCTTCGCTACCAAGTGCCAAACGATTCACACGCTAAACATGCACAAAACATGACTATCGAATTGGTTTTGTGTGTAACGTGTAAGCTCATTAACGGGAACATTATTTTCCCAAGCGTACCTGCAAACTGTGGAGAATCTGTATTCAAATGCGGCAGAATGTTCGCTGGCTGCTCCGCATTCAATACTTATCTGAATTCTTTTGCAAGAAATGCGTACATTTTGGAAAGCTAATTGTAAGCGCACAGTTCCGCATACAAAAAAGCTGTTTAGCAAACCTAGCGTCTGTTCATTAATAGTGCAGCTACCCGCTCGGCTTAGCCATAATTATCGTCAATTTATTTCACATATATAATCCGTCGCGACACTACTGGCAAGCAAGTGTGCGGGAAAATGTTGTTATCTTAATCTGCCGGTTCATCATTCTTCTAATCACAACGTAGACCAACAGGTTCAAAGGTCGACACTGCCTTTTCGACAGCTGAGAAGTGATATATGCGATAACGCTTGCAGTGAACGAGACTGGTAGGTTCACTTGCTAGACACGTAATTTGCAGTTGCACACAGTTTCACGGAACACCATCGTCTACTCTTCCACAATGAAAGTGCTCAATCCTGTGCAACTAGAGCAGCTGCTTCCGATGCTAGAGACAGGCTTCCCGCGCAGTTTATCGGTAAGCGTTCTCTTGCGCATCCATACTTTGGTATTATTATGGCAATAACAGCGACATCTCTAGATGTACCACATGGTGCGGAATACCCTTCGACAGCGTTTCGCCTGGCCCGGCATCGAGTTTGTTGTCGATGAATTTCCCAACGTCTCCGTCTGCATTTGCCGGCCGCAGAGAGACGCCAAGGACAGTGTGCCCTTCATGAACGGCTACACAGTGTTCGTTTATTTTACCAATGCCACGGCATTTCGTAAAATGTTGTTCAACGAGCCCGACACGCTTGACTGGTCACAGAACATCTTGTTCGCCGGTATTTGAGTGTCATCTTATTACAACTTGAAAAGCAAGTGCAAAAAGATAAGTATTGATAGATTTATTCGAACCGGATCACCTTGTCCTGGTAGAGGAGCAACGGACCTTCCACGGGGGCCACTTTGACCACCTTAGTTCACATGAGGGTTTTCCCTCCGGGGAGTCCGCCTTTTCTTTTGATTTGACCAATCTGGATCTCGCGTAGGTTCGCCCAAATCTTAAGAGAGCGAGAGATTGCGTTACATGTGGCAAATATTACAGATTTGAGATTCCACCGGGATTCCGACTGGGCCATCTGGCCCCGGAGCACGCGGAGCAGATAGCCCAGGACCGGAACTACGGTCACCCAGTGAACAACGCAAAATGCTTCCGTTACATGCTAGAGCACAACTTCCCCAGCGCAGCGCTATACCGCAATGGGTTCACCGCGCCGGTAGCCTACTGCCTCTACAAATCGGAGGGTGCCGTAGGCGCTGCCTTCGTCCATCCCGACTACCGGAAGCGAGGCTTCTACCAGCTGGTAGTGCGGGTTCTACTGAAGCAGCTGCGGGACAGTGGAGAGGTTCACGTCTGGGCGACGGCCAGGAAATTTAATCAGGATTCGTGCGCGGGTCTCGAGGCCATCGGAGGAAAAAAGTACGAAGGGGAAATCTGTCACTGGATCAACTACTGGCCGGCAGGACATGTCGTCACCAAAGAAAATTTTTAAATCTGCCGGTAAATGACGGCAAGTTAGAAACTTGAACACGATACTAATCTTACAATTCTGCATGGTAATGATTTGACTGATTTCCAGTTTAATTTTTGCCATCATTTGACGTTTTCATGCATGCGTTTTATTCATTGAGCTTCGATCGCTGTGCAATGGTACGAAGAAAAGCTGAAGTTAAAATAGCTGCACTAGAAAATTCTGGGGGAAGATTGTTTGTTATGAATAGGATAGACAAGTTTGAGGTAAAAGCACACACCTACTGTATGTAAAGCGTATATCTATACACAAAATAAAAATGGCGACGTCTAAATGTCAACAACTGCTAGATGCACTCGCTCTACACAGCCGAAGATCGGATAAAACAGTTACAGCTAGTAACGGATCAGGTTTTTAACCGAAAACAGGTATCAGTAATTTCTAAGATCTCACGGTAAAGATCCAGACTTCGCTTCACTCAAACAATTACGGGGCTTGTCAGTACGCATCCAACATTTTCGGACTGGCCAGATTTTAGAGATTCTGATCTTGCGATTCACTCCTCATCTTACAGCGGTTCGTATCCAGCCGCCGCCGCTGATTCTAGCGGGTTGAAGCCCGCAAATGGTTCATGCGTGCAGGCAAGCCCCGCGATTGTTCGAAGTTCGAACGAAGCATACTCTGACGTGGCAACTGAAAGCGTACAGTGTGTAAGGAGCCAGACGACCATTGTTATGTACGTCTTTGTTCTATCGCGTAGCAACCTTGAGTCGGACTGACAGTGTTCAGCTCGGTCTCTGTGAGGCCTACGTTACGGTAAGTATACTAATAACACTACCAGTGTTTCGAGCATACCAGAAGAATGACTCTGGAATAGTTGTGAGGTATCGTGCCGTTCGTAGTAAACATGAGTCATCGCGTAGAAATATTACACGTAAAACCAAAACGGCCTTCGCTCCAATTCTGCGGTGTATTTAATACTACCCTTCACCAGGCCTCTAGGTCACATACAATTTCTCTCTAGATCGTTTCTACGGAATACCAAATTTAGGCTATTGCCAAGACAGGAATACAGATTTAATATTTCATAATCGCGGCTTGTACGTCAAACCTCCCATTATTTCGCTAGCACCAAAATACCATAATAATATCATAATATATTCACAATTTATATAATTAAAACGCATTGGGTTCCTGGACGTTGGTCTCTTCTTCGTCCTGGTCATCATACTCGTAGTGGTCATCCATCCATGTGAATCTCCTGAATCGCCGGAATCTCCTGTTCGGTTTGAATGGCCACTTTTCGGCTGGCTCTGGCGCCTGTTCGCCGTGGCGCTCTCGGTATAACGCACCGTCACATTTCCGGCATTCAGGGTTCGTGTCATGCTTTATACAAGTTAAGTGATTGGTTTGATTATTTACTCTCAATTTTCAATCTGGAACACTAAAATTATTCACGCTCGTGGCTGTATTTGTTGCTCTAGGACAAAAGGAAAGTTTTGAAATAGTACACTAATAAAGTTCTTACGAGATTAATGTGCAACGTAACCTCTATACCGATCAGGCGGTTTGCTGTCCTGGACCGATCTACGCAATTCCAGTTGCGCAGACTAATCTGGCGGTTTCTGCACCGGTTTCTGCACCGGTTTCACTTTCGCCGGCGCTTCTGTGGCTGGCTTCTGCGTAACTGGCGCAGTGGTTCCCGACTGTGGATTGGTGAATCGCTTCTGGCTTCAGTGTGGGCTCGATTCAGTGTGGGCTCGTTTCGATGTGGGCTGATGCTCTGTAATGTGCACTTTAGGTTCAGTAAATGGTACACGAACACTCAGAAAACGCTTTAGAAGACTCCATTTTGTAGCGAGCTAGATGTACAATTTTTCAAGTTGCTGCGCTTTTATCGCTCGCAGCTCATAGTACATACACGTTGCTAGACAATATTACACGTTCCTCACTTCTTTTCGTAAAGAAGTACAACAAAGAAATAAGGCCAGTAATACGACAATTTATACAGCAATAACACAATTTTCTTTTTATCGATAATCTCGTCCTCGTGATCAGAACCAATTACAATTCCTTTCTCGTGGCTTGTGGCTTCTCGGTGTGCCTGGATCTGCTGCTGCAGCACAGGCAACAGTGGACAATCGCGCAGAAAATGTCTTGTTTCCTTACATAGGGAACACTCTCTCAGGTGTCGTGGGAGTTTCTTTCGGACTCCGAATCGAACCGAAACAGCTTGATGAGATTGAGCCCAGTGCCCACTTCATCCGGATCAACGATGACCAATGGTCAAATAATGAAGGAAAAGTTAACGTCGCTGTTCTGTTTGTCGTGTGTGCTTTGTTATCATACTGAATAACTTTCAATACGACTTTCTTCTACTTCCGCTAGCGCTCTGCTGAGCACTCGAATACCACAGCAACACGAACACAATCCAAAAAAAACACAATTCTCGTGAATAATACAAACATCACGGTCTTATTGCAGTCCCTACATGAATAAATCATTATTTAACTTGCAGCGCTTAAACCGTCCAGCCCGAGTTTAGATGAAACTGCCTGGCTGTAGAATGGGACTACCAGTCGCTGGTTGTATTGAGCGAATTGGTCTGCGGTGGCATCCCACAGCACTAACTGGTTTTGTTCTTTGAAGTTGAGATGGAATGGCAGCTGAGCTAACCCGTCTTTGTCTTCTGCTTGGGTACCGTCTGATCTGGTCAGCGATTTTGAGCAGATCTGTTCCTCACGATTTCAGAGGCATATTACATTCGATTTTTTTATTTGAATACTTGTTTACCACTGGAATTTGAAATAGCGTGTGAGCTGTTCGTCCTCCTTCGTAATTAGATGCGGCTTGCACTGTAGCGGCGCCGCCAATGCGCATAACTGACGATGCAGTTTATCAGCAACGTTTTGCCGGTCCCCACAACTGACTGCTATTTTGTGTGTGTTGCACAAAAGAAAGGTATGTTATCTACCTGCGAGATCGATTGATTGATTGATTGTTCCAGATGGTTGAGAATTTCTGATATATGCAAACCAACACACGATGCATGATCCAGCTCTTTGCTGATTGATTGCGAGATTGATTGTTCCAGATGGTTGAGAATTTCTGATATATGCAAACCAACACACGATGCATGATCCAGCTCTTTGCTGATTGATTGCGAGATTGATTGTTCCAGATGGTTGAGAATTTCTGATATATGCAAACCAACACACGATGCATGATCCAGCTTTTTGCTGATTGATTGCGAGATTGATTGTTCCAGATGGTTGAGAATTTCTGATATATGCAAATCAACACACGATGCATGATCCAGCTCTTTGCTGATTGCCGCCCAGCGAAGCGAGTGATCCAACTGCACAAAAAGGGTTAAAGCCGAACGAGAGGCTTCGAGGCGTTACCAGGGCAGCGAGGAACAGGTGTTAGTCCCGACAACCATAAAGTGACTAAATTTGTTCGCTGTTGTGCTATATGACTGGTTGTATGCAAATCGAATTAGCGGTACGCTTAAAGTGTCCAACGATCAAGTCAGCTGTATAAGTAAGATCTTCAAGAGAGGCACGCCCCAAACTGTTTTGCATAACAGATCGCAAAATTTACCAAAATCTCGCGACTATTAGGTCGACTATGCTGGCCGTTACATTCGTTCGGCTGTCCTGCCGACATAGATGGCGCAGTTGTCTTTTGGATGTGGATAAAATGTTTACGATTAGTAAGTCCACTAGAAAAAGCAGTGACAAGTATATGTACGAAACTGTAAACTGCCGGAGCGGTAGTTTGAAGTGCGTCAGCTTGATATGGGGAGGAACGTTGATGTACGCTTTAGTAGTGATCTTTCAATGTCAAATATGCTGCGTTAGATCCCCGCATGTGACTTCTCTCTGTACGGCTTTCTGAAGAAACTGCGGGCATCGCTGGAATGTGTATTATACAATGCGCGTGAACTGCTCCCGATACCAACATCGACAATGCTCATGAAAAGCCTTCTTCTTGCTCGGTAAATTACACATTCTTCCGAGTTTCTGGACTAAACAGAAGGACGTTATTTGCCGCATTGTCTTTCGTTGACGGTGCTGTGATCATTTCTTTGAATTCTGCAAAATTCCCGTATGCACAGTGCACGAGCTGCAGGAATCCGGTGCAGTATTTCAGTTGAGATATTCCCGTCAATCCACTATCCGGTACGTGATTAATCTAGTTCTCCAGGCGACTTCCGGTACCGGCTGGTTAGTAGAGGTCCCGACGCTTTCATAAGTTTAGGAACTAATTAAACAGGCGAACGGACTGCTTTGTGGCACAGCGAGCGTAGACTGCTGAGTGCCAGGTAATAGCACATCGACGGTGATTTTTGCAACCCATGCTACTATGTATGCACCATGAATACCGTTAGGTCTCAAGGGTATTGTCATTCCAGTTGAAACCTGATTGCCATGGTAAGCATTTTGTCGTTATCATAACTGTTACAGTTTTGTACAGTATTATTTTTATAAATCATTGGTCAGCTTTCCGTTTCTGGGCGGCATTGACAGTATTCTAGAAGATACTGTAATCTTTCGCCTATATCGGAAAGCGACAACTGCAGTAGACAAACTAACTTGGCCACAGCCGCCGCAAAGCTATCAAAAATCTCTAGATTTAGCGTACGAAACGCGTATAATGTTTTTGTGATTTGTTTACCAACATTAGCATTCGCTACTGTAGGCGGGATGTGGAGAAAAATAAGAACTGCAAAACCAAATAATGCAGCGAATCTTGTAGATAGCGTACCATATACCATGCACCTACAATGAACGCGCTCTCTCCAAGGTTCATTGACATATTATACCGAATACGTACAGTACCATAAACTTAAACACAGAAGACGGGTGTTGCCAACTTGCCGGTAATTGAAATATTTCTTGCACCTGGAGGAGGAGCGGAAAAGGCCACATAAGCAATGCTAAATTCATGTTACTGTTGGCTATAAATTAGCTCCGCCAGGTGAAGATGCGCTGCAGCATCGAAAACCGAGTTGTCTCGCTTTGCGCACCGAATTACTACATCGCTTGTAGTACATACGGTAATTTACGTACAACTTAAATGGTGTCTACTGCTGACCACTTTTAAATGGCGTCTATTGGAGACCTTTTACTTGGTCTGTGCTGACGAGGAACTTGGGCAAACTGGGTCGTGACATCACTGCTTGTTTAGACTTTACAGCAGGGAACGGCTTCCTTGCGAACTGAAAACGAAAGACTGAAAGAAATTTAGAAAAAAAACAACTTGCACTTCTGACCGTAATGATACAGACTGCGTCCTGTCTTTTCACTGGAACATCAATTACAGGCTTGTCGCAAGGCAGCTGCGAGAACGCGCGTTCAGTGTTGCAGTTAAAAACTACCCGGAACAAAAATACTGAATGTGCCCTTTTTCCACAGACCTCCTTTTTCCGCTGCTTTATCATCGGGTAAGGTAACAGACCTCTCGAAGCCAAAGCGCACGCAGGGCTACCAAGAACGCGAACGATAAGCAGTGATTTGAAAAGCCTGGGATCGTTGAAACGCGCAAGGCAACGATAACACTTTACAAACCGATAAGACAGTACTAGAACAATAACGTTCAAGTTTTGGCTTGGTTGACCCTAGTGATGACATCTAAGCTCAACGCTGCCACCCGGGATAAATATTCATGTTCACAATTAACAAGCTAAATCTTTTCCTTGCAACTAACACTCGACATGCCGCACTGATCGTATCGACAGCCGCGACGTTGTAGGCCATTTCCATACTGCCAATATTCGGCGATGCGCTCTGGTGCCGATTCGGGCATCTTACACGGCTCCATGAAATTACTGCGAAGACCAGTAAGACTGGAAATATTTGGACAAGTCTCAGAAGTGGTCGCATTTCAAGTTCATGGCTCTACGTAACTATAAGCAGATATAAACCACAACCAGATCAGAAATGAATAATCGAGCTAGTGGCTTTCGGCAGCTGCCAGTGTAGCTGTGAATATGTCCGCAAATTCCCAGTGCTAGGTGCCTTTGTTGAAACCGCTGACGTTTATGCTCCCAGTTTTGTCAGCAATTACCAAACGTGCAACCATCATGGTGGTCCCTATGGTAGTATTGTAATATTGCAAAATATTGTTAGTATTCTTCGTGCTTCTCTGATTACCGTACTAACAACCTTTCGGTACATATCGTATTGTATTGTACATCTCTTATTTTTTGTCAGATTCTCCGTTTTTGTGCGAAATTAGCAGTATTCTGCGAGATCCTGCAATGTACCGCCTAAATCAGAAAGCGACAACCTTTACTCCGGAGTACCCGGTCTGTTCGAAAACAGTAATGTAGTCATCGCCTTCTCTAGCTGAATCAGCACCGATTTTTCTTACACGCCTGACAGGCTCGAAAAAGTGATGAATCCAGCAATAACAGCTTGCCAGCTGGAAATGCAGTCGCTCAGCAACCAGTAATAATGTCCTCGTACAAACGCGTCCCGCATCTTTTTCAAGTTTTAACGAAGAGGACTTCGACGTGGAAAAATAAAAAGCGGACTGGCTTACAATTACGTGTAATGTGCCCGACAACCACTGCCGTTTATCTTGATATTTCATCGCTTAGCAACCTTGAGTCGGTTAAAAGATGTCTAATGCTGGTAAAATAACCACTAAGACAGTATTCTCGTTTCCCACGTTAAATTCAGAGCATTTCCCTTACTCTACGGTGAAAAAACGTGAAGTACGTTTCTTACAGGCAGCCCATTCCTACTGCAGGCTGTCGTTTTCCGATCCACGCGAAACATTGCAGTATCTTGCTGAATACTGTCAATACCGCGCTGAAACGGAAACCTGACAAGTGATTTGTACAACGCTGTCAGACGTACATGCTGTCCGCAAATAAACTATGAACAGAAAGTACAGACTACATGCTGTTATCCACCAGTTCGCAATCGTGTGATTCGCTTTTTTAGTGCAGTGATTGACGTCGTTAAGTCTAATATCAAAGGACCAACCGCTTTTACAAAGAAATGACGGAAAGGAGGTGTAATGACTGGAATGTGGCTCGGGTTCGACTATGCAGTACAGTCGGGGAACATGCGTGGAGCAGGTAGTTTTCTCTAATATGTTGAAACAGTACCAGGAGCTATTACTCAAAGATGCCAAAGTGAAAATCAGTAATCTGTTAGTGCTGGCCAAAGAAGGTTGTAGCATATCTATCGAGGCGGCATACTATCTTTATTAGTACTGCACGCTAGCCAGATAAGGAACCTACTAAAATTTAGTAGTAAATACGTCGAACAATACGCTATCGCATGTAGAGTTGCCAAGTACAACCGTGGTGTGGTATTATATCACACCACGGTACAACAGTGCGGTCACTTGATGACCGCAATCTCGAGAATAGTACAATACACTACAAAGGTTTTGCTGGATCTGAAAAATATTCCGCAGCGGAATTGAGATCCGGATTCACTGTTACACTGTCATAGGACGTTCTAACAAAATACAAAAATAGTACCTTTTTACGTGTTTTGTTTACGAATTTCAATGCGAAGTTACGGTTCAGAACGTTTTGCGGTAGCGCGCAACAGCCTAGCATGGTATACCCTAAAGTGTACCTCCCAACTATCCCGGAGTCACTAAGTTTGCCCGAAATGCTGGTGGTGTCAGTATGGCTTACCGATATCCGCATGCACTACTGGACGTGGAAGGCATCGTTTAACAATAGTTCAATAAGGAAGATTCCAAAGCGGACAGAATACGAGTGCATGAAATAACGCACTAATTGCACTGAAATGGGATGTTTGGGATATAAGATGCACGAGCCGAAAAACTGTGGAATTAAGACCTCTTGTATATAATGAAGACAATAATAATTAAGCACTGTCCCGTATTACTAAGCAGTTCGCGCAGCACCACAAGGTGTCATAATGTGTACGATTCCCACGAAGAGTGCAGTAAGGCGCCAGTTTCATAATATGACTTTGTGCAGAGAAAAGTTGGACGAGATGGGCAAGCGCACGGACGGGAAGAAATACGATCTCCAGGACCGAATCTTGGACGCTCTGCTGGCGCAACAGTACCAGGGTTCATTGGAAAGTGTGAAAACTACACTTGGCCTTGGTGATGATACAATGAGGATCCTGGATGCAAGCGGATTTCATACGGTTTCCAAGTTGAAAGTTCTTGGGAAGTCTCGCGAGTTTCCCATGAATTTGGAATTTATTGCCAATTTTGCCGATCGCGTCTCACTCGAAGATTTCATTCTTCCAGTGGAAACGAACGTCCCGGCAGTAATCCCTCAGCCCACACAGCTTGTAATTCCCGCTAGAAACCAGAAATTTAGTGCCCTATGTGAAGTGATCCGGAGCCGCCAAAGGTCTCGCTCACCCAGCTGGAATGAAACGGGCCATAGCTGCAAAGCCGGTTACTGCTGCCACACAAAGAAAAACGGTGAGTTGGGTTCGGAAGATTCCGATTATGGTAAAACATGAGAATCTGGTAGTAGTTTGGATAAAGCGCGGTTACCTGAGCATGCTAGAAATTTGCCACAACCGCATAAGTTCGTTTACCGCTCGGCAACAGCGGCTGGTAGTAAGAGGAAAAATGTAGAAGCGGTTGACAGTTCTGCCAATGATTTCTTTGCGGTCAGTATTCGTCTGGCGAAGCGTTTAGCGAAGTATAAGCAGTGAATATGCAGAAACCATGAATGTGTACCTTGATTACCTGAAATTCATTGCGCATTGGCGAATTCATAATAACGATAAAGCCGTGTTACGTTTCGACGACGAGTTTTGAAACGCAGCGAGAAATGAACGTTTCCCACTTTTTGAATACGCTCAACGTAATATGTCCGCAGATATTCGCTTTTATGCGGATGCGCGGCGTCGGAGCATGTCCACTGCCGATAACCGGCTTTTTCGTGCTGGGCTTGAAAACCGAAGAAAAGCCGAGCGGTATGAGTTTCGTTGTTGTTTTGCCTACCAGCGTAGTGAGTGCGGCAGCTCCAACAGCAACTGCAAGTATAAACACTTGCACCGTTGTGGACACTGCGGTGGATCGCACCGGGCCACAGCCTGTGACAAGCAGCCCCTGCGGCAGTGCTTTTGTTCCTTACCGAGACACCATCTGCTATACTATTCCTATTGACCAGGACCTTCTCCACCGTTGTTCATTGATAAGGGCTGCAGCAAACTGGAAGTCTGCCGTGATTGATGACCCGGATCAGGGATTCATCATGAATGGCATTTGTTTTGGTTTCAGCTGGTTCTGGACTTCTCTGCCGTGTTGCCGTCCGTTTGTTCCAAATTTTGGTAGTTCTTCAGCTGATGATGTAGAACGTTTCTTAGATGATGTGTTTTTGTCTGAACTTGCGCATGGAAAGTTTAGCGTTGTTTCTGTTACGCCATTACGTGTCGATCCTATTGGTGCCACGCCAGAGGACGGCACAAGTTTTCGACCAATAACTGACTTTAACGCCCTTTTCATAATGCACCAAGTTCGTACACTCATGCACAGAAATTCTCTTTTGATTCCATTGGTGTCGTATTTCAGCAAAGTGAACAGTTCTGCGTATCGCATTGTGCCCATCTATCCAGAGCACCGGCAACTGCAAGGGTTCCGGTGAAAATTCTCTGCCGAGATCGTTAAGAAATTCTACATTGATAACTTCCTCTGCTATAGACTAGCCGACGCGTAATCCATATTTCAGCGCAAAAAATGATCTTCCTGTATGTCGTGCATTTTTGATACGTGGTTACCTGTTCTCCGTACTTCCTTAACTTTATCTAGCCTTGATCTTGATAGCCGCTCTCACATGCAATTAGCGTGGCCGTTTACCGGCCTTGCCAGATCGGAGAATGTTCCGCATTTCATTCTTCGAGCGAGCTAGCTGATAAACTGTTTCCTCTTTCTTACGAACGACTTTCCCATTGATCCGTTG
>JAQGAU010002088.1:0-16695 GCA_034698045.1 Paramacrobiotus richtersi
TCTGTCGCTTGTTTTCACCGATGCAACGGCACTCTTTCGCGCAAAACCTCCCAAATGACCGGAGTCTAGCCTTAACTGTTTGCAGGGAAACATGTTTGCCTATCAAAAACCGAAAAGATTGTGGCATTTTTTGGTAAGCGGCTTAATTAATACCTTCTGGGCTTTTCGTCCGTAAAAAAAGTTCTCCGATATTTTATAATACTCTTTTGTCTTTATATTACGCGGTTTTCCAGGTATTCCATATGCGGAGCCGCCAGTAAACGATCTGCGATTTATGGTAAATGGTCCCTTTGTCATCGGTTCTGTGACAACTTGCATTATGCCGTTGAAATTATCAAATGTTATAACGAACCGCATTTTACTAAAACTGCGATAGTTGTCGTGCGTTAGCCTTTATTCGACCAGACTTGAAGACCCTGATAATTAATGGGCTGTCTGCTTTTGTGTGACAAGCTGAGTCCTAATATAATATTAACAATAATACGTAAAATATTCGGTTCATGCATAAACACACTGATGCCGCATTGATGCCATGCCACACACACTGATGCCACACACAGCGAACACACTGTTCGCTGTATTGTGACTTTCGCCGCGTTTGCTGTAGCCACCGGTAAAGAAGTCACGTTGGAACGGTACTTTGGAAGCCTTCAAATTTGGAAAGATCTGCCTTCATCCTCTCCCTTTCCGTGAAAGAATGCCCAATGTGTGCGGTCGGATGTGGACGAGTCTGCCGAATGGAGATTCGGATGAGAGCGAAGACTGTTTGACACTGAATATTTTTACTCCCAACGTACGTATCCGGCAAACAGTATCGTTGATGCTTTTAAAACGCGCCAGTATACGGTGGGTGTTATCAACCGTAGTTTACCGGAGATTATAAAGTGATAGTATTTAACAAGTGTGGGGCTGTTATGATGTGCTGTATAGCGGTTATAGCCCTTCAGAACTCAGTTTTCCGACCAGCGACGTTATATCGATATTCTTAATAGTTAACGGGATCGTATCCAGTGGTGTTCTTCGTACACGGCGGTTCTTACCTGATGGGCGCTGGTGGGCTACATCGTGGGGAAAAACTGTCCCATTCAGGAGCGGTGGTCGTCACTATCAATTATAGACTTGGGATTTTCGGTGAGACGAGCTATGGAATCATGTGCTGTATGGTCTGGGAAAACAGGTCGCCTTGAGCACTCTAGCAAAGTTGTGCGATAGGATTTCTAAGTACGGGAGATTCAGCAGCGCCGGGAAACTATGGTTTGATGGACCAGATAATGGCACTGGAATGGGTCAACGAGATCATTCAGTTTTTTGGTGGGAATCCTCGCAATATCACCATGGTTGGCCAAAGTGCGGGTGCTGGTGCAGTTCATTTGCTTCTGTTATGCAACAGGACCACAGGTATCTATCCTGGGACACTTTCAGTGTGAAATTTGCCCTCAAAATTTGGTCCTTCTACTGTATGTGTCGCTAGTTGCAAGTGGCGATCATACTTCGTACTAGTGATATCTGCGCAATGCTCTTTGGTAATCCTCTCGTTCTACGAACTAATCTATGATAGACTATGATACTTGCGATCACATGATAGCAGAATCACTGTGGTAAGATTTCGATGTTGGTTTGTTGCAGATCTTTTCTCAGCAGCCATAATACAGAGCGGTATGTCAGTTGTTACAGCGCTTTTTTACGGGCGTTCTGTATCAACAGTTATGTATAACTCGACTTTCCAGGTGGCGCACTCGCACCATGGTAGGAATGAAATACGTATTTACTTCTAACTTTTGTACGATTACTTCGGAGCCTGAAAAGACTTCTGTCCGTGTTGTCGAAGGGCCATTGAGCGGGCTCCCTTGGTGCAAGCGCGGTGCGTATGTTACGTATGTAGATAATTGATCTGATCTAATACTGAGCTCGCTGTACTGCGTTGTATTACCTAAATCTTTTTAATGATAGTCGTCAGGCAGACCTTCTTGACTGTCCGGTTTCACCCTCAATCGATATGATTTCCTGTTTGAGGAAGAAGAACGAATCCGAGTTGCAGCTGCATTTGCCTGGGGTAAAGTACTGTAAGAAACTATGTAGTTTAAACTGAACAACAAAGTAATGCAAACTACCAAATACAGAATATATTGGTTGGACGATGGTCACCGGTAGTGGACCACGACTTGATCGGCGACGAACCGGAGAAGCTAATGCGAAAAGGACAAATCCACAACAAGCCAGTGATGATTGGCTTGACGGCCGATGAAGGCTCAGTCTATCTCCGTAAGCGGTTTACCCCCTTGCTTTACATTGCTTGTAATAATGCGTTTGTACCACCGCTCTCGACAGACGGTCGTCTCAGCTGGGCAGCAGGAAACGAGACTTACAATGTGATCAAACATACGGATTTTATCAACAAGACCTACGTTCGTCACCTGTTGGAATTAGTGGGTTACAACGACTCGCGCGCAATGGAAGCGGCTCTGACGTTCTTTTATTTTGATGCTCCTGTATATCACTCAGCGGATACAGTTTGGGAAAACTATGCGCAAGTACAGCAACATGCCAACCAACCCATGGGTTCATTTTCGTAATTCGTGTTCGTAGTTGGTGTTTTTAGATGTATCCATTTCGCAGTACAGCCGCTAATCGGAGTACATTTTGAACACTTTTACAGATGGTGAGCGATGCCTTGTTTACGGTTGGCGTTGTGAAAGGGCTGAACTACCATTCGCAACACAAAATTCCCACGTACTTCTACATATTTGACTACCGCAGTCAAAATGAGAGCCTGCCGGCGTGGACTGGCGCTTACCACGGAATGGATATGAATTACATATTTGGTTGTCCCTTCGCAGCAGAGAACTCGGTCCAAGGCCGTGACACAATGATGAGCGAACTGATGATGAAGCTATGGATCAACTTTGCGCAGTTCGGGTACCATTATATAATCCAGCTCAATTTAATTAACGGATAAAAACGATTCTGCGTAATCTTTATCGAACACCATATCGAACAACATGAATTTAATAAATATAGTCACCGCAAATGTTCATGAGGATCTAAAACACCTGTTCCTTTCGTAGTGTACTTCTGTACGCATTCGGAAACGGTTTTTGTGTAGAACGAGGGTTTGTCTGTAATGCAAGCAGGACATTACTTTATTCGGGATAGTTATGACATCTAAAGCCATGGCCGCGTTTATGCGCGTTGCAGTATTTATCTTTTGCAGAAATCCGATAAATCCTGACGATTTGACCCGGGATATTCACTGGTCACCATATGGATACAACAATGGTTGGTGCAGAGACTCTGTCGCAACGAAAACAGAAAGTGCATCCACTGCAAAGGCGCCACAGCTTTACCGTACACAGCCCCATTGTAAAAAGTACTGTGTTGAAAAATCATAAGGAATTAACTGGGCTGTTTTTAGAAAAATTGCTTCATGTTTCGGAAAGTTTACTTAACAATCTTTGAGATCCCGATAGCTACTAGTAAGTCACAAATCATTATTAGCAAGCCACTGAGTTATTGCCTCTGTGATATAGATTAGGTATCCCTTGTTTATTTTCAAAGATTTAACAATTGCTACAACTAATATTCTATGCTTACCAATAGTTCTCTTGTATGTGATAGGTCAGTATTATCTAAATATCAGCGATTTTCCTCCACGTCTTCAGCAGCATTATCGACGCGAGCCAATGATTTTCTGGAACAGCTACATACCAGTTGTCGCTACGTTTGGTGCAGAAAGTCCTGCTGTCGATTGTACAAGGAGTGAGTAAACTTTGTTGTGTTTTACCGGAAAAGTCAACAAAAAAGTTATGAATGTCGCAGATATCACATCAGTACCTGATGCGGCGAGCAGCTGACCTTGATGCACTCCATACAGATCCGCTCAAATATGTTAATGACAGTTTACGAACGACCCACTCGTTTCTGCGCAATCACTAGTACTGCATTTTTAAAGCTCTCAGTTGTTATTTTTGAGATGCTTGTAATTGGTAACCAAGATTACTCCATTAAAGAACACATGGAAACGCCCGCAGATTCGCGGTAAACTGAATAAAGCGGCCGTACGCATTATGTTGTGAACGGCCATTCCCGAACGAATTTTCGTACAGGAATACGTTCCGTTTGGCGTTTTCGGCAAAATTATGAGATTATGAGGTCATTATTCGCTTATTAATGCAATAGACATCACACGCGAAAGAGCTATTCGGCGTCGTGACAGAAAATGAATTTCGAGAAAGGTCATTAAAGTAGTGAAATTAACAGTAAAAGTACTTGACACTTCTGCAGCCAGACGGTTCACAAGCTGAAACGTCAACTGTTCAACTAGTTTTCATTCTGATTATAACAGAAATGTAACTGATCAGTTTATATAGTTGCTTTATATGGTCATTACGTGACATTAAGCACGCGGCAATTCTAGCAGCATTTCCGCTTCAGACCTGCGCTGCGAAGACG
This sequence comes from Paramacrobiotus richtersi, assembly GCA_034698045.1. NCBI lineage: Eukaryota > Metazoa > Tardigrada > Eutardigrada > Parachela > Macrobiotidae > Paramacrobiotus > Paramacrobiotus richtersi. Next base: position 4,450 of record JAQGAU010002088.1, read on the forward strand.
TTAATGGTCTTCTTAAGCGAAGTCCAAAACGGAAATACTCAAAAAGTAATGAATGACGCAATACGAAACAGTAATGGAACAGTGACGATTGTCTGTGACGAAGCGAGTTCTTTCGTGACTCAACTGAATTCTGCCTTTATTATACATACTTGTCATTTTTCATTTCTTTTCTACCGATGTGTAAGCCAAGTTTTTCCATCCATTTCGCTTTTTCAACCTCAGTTATGCAGATCATTCGAAAGTTTGTAAAGATACAGGAACAACAAAACAACCTTTATGGTTCTATGGTGCCATATTTACAAACAATTTTTGCCAAAAAAAATCGTTCCCATATTATACCGGTTGAAAGTGTTAGTAAATCCTCCGTAACTCAATAGAGATTCTTCGTACCGAATCGTACGTAGGTAAACGAAAACCGTACAGCTGTAAATTTGCTAACACATGATAAGGATTACACTTTAGTACCCATACCTAAAGCGATTACCTCAGCCCTATTTTAAAAAGAGTAAATGTCATGATCAGTAACAACAAAGGATTACCGTCATCTCAGTAGCGGATTCATAGCCACTGGCTTTACTGCGATGGAAAAGTGTGCAGCATTATCACCTGACCAGCCAGCTATTTGGACGAACAAGTGGGAACAATATGTAAGTTTACTGCTCAGAGAAAAGCAGTGTACAAGAAAGCGATACGGTGCCGGACGAAGATGCAAATATGTGCATCGGTACAACGGGAATTCTTGTATTCACGAACGATTCGCGCCTACACAGTGCGACGAAAGTAATCCACAGAAATTAGAAAATTCGAAGCGTGTACGTAAAGCACGTCAGTTGTACGATATCCATCGGGGCCATTTTCCAAAGCAAAAATACGTCGAGCCGCCGATGGTAGCCTATTTCTATTCCTATTTTTAGTACTGATTTTGATACACAAAATTATTGATACCAGTAATCAAGAAAGATCGACGTCAAATAAAAACTGAAAAAATTAATGGAATACGGATCTCAACAATGTGTAACGAACATTCTGGATTTATTCCACTTCGACGTAGTACTACTGTAACTGTTAGCAAAACCGGTAAGATTTCAAACTCGTTTCCAAAACAATCAGTGTCAATTCTGTAGTAATTTTATAGTTATTGATATTATAATATTATTATTGTTACGGTGTCACGGTTTTGTATCTGAGTTCTAAACGTTGGAGAAGCGTTAGAGCTTTTATGTTTTTGGGCATTTGGCTCATTTCTCGCCCACAGTTAAAATTTTATGCGATAGTCAAATGTACTTCGAATATCACGAAAATCAAGACAAAACAAAGACTACCTGTTCGGCTGTGGGACGTGGAGGTTCGTTTGGCAGGACAGAAGACCTCGGCTGGCAGTTTCCATTGATACACTTGTAAGCAGCATCAGACTCTTAAGAAGGAAGAACAACCAGAAAAATTCGTAATTTAAGCAAAGTTGTATTATCTGGCATCTCTACTGACCTTCTGACTTCTGAGCAGCTATTATAGCAAACCTTTGAGTACAGTCGTTTCGAGAGTATTCGCGGATAATCATTCTGCTGACTGAACTTTAATACTGAACACAGTTACACATACTTTTGCTACAGTATAACTTAGTTGCTGTAACGACTTTGCAAAGACGATGTTGCCACGCAACTTCGTCTTGGAATAACTGGGTCAACACTATTGCGAGAATTGACTACTTCTGCTGCAGCCCATTTTGGTTGCGCTCGACATTGTACGGACGCTTTATCGACAGCACAAAATCTCAACGAATTCTCAAGATCTTAAGAATCTAGAACACCAGGTCTGACAGTAGTAAAGTCAGCGGCAAAACTAACTCCGGCAAGCTGGGATCCATTACGCCGATCGTATGGCCTCAGTTAATCAAAAAGCATACCATATACCATACTGTTATGAGAACAGCATGTCCTGGTAGCAAATACTGTTTACATAGGTATTGAAAACATACAGACATGTGCCTGAAGTACAAGCACAGTAGTGTAAACAGATTGTAAGACGGGGTGCTTTATTCATGACTTAAAAATGTATTCACGAGTTTCCATATAAGAGTTTCTGAGTTTCTGAGTAATCAGTGTGGATATCGCAAACAAATTTGTCCCAGTGTGGCAAATAAGGTTTTAATGCCGTGAGATCATTGTCCGTTTATTAATGCAACAGAAATTAAACCCGTAGGAGGTGTTTGGTGTCGTGACTGAGAAGAAATATCGAGAAAGGTCATTCAAGTAGCGTAATGGATTAACAATCAGATTAGTTTTGCACATCTACAGCCAGATGTTTGACAAACTGAAACGTCAACTGTCAGCACTTCTTCATGATATTAAAATGAAACTAACCAGTTTTGTTACGTTTGTTACTTACACGTATCATTACGTGCATGATAACAGCATTTTCGTTTCCGACTTGAGCTGCGAAGACGTTAATGATCTTCGTAAACGAAGTCCAAAACGGAAGCACTGCATAGGCGACAACCATGTGCTTAGTCTGGACGCGAAGAGGCGAATAAGCAAACACATAAAACGAATTAACATATACCGATAATGCACACATACAGGATCGTAAATGCATGCCAGTGCAAAGCAAATGGTGAAAATCGAAAATGCTGCCAGCAGTATCAGATCGCGGATAGAAGAAAACATCGATCTTTCTAAATTGACCATGTATTCTTTCCATACTATATCCGTCTGCAGGAAACCTAAATTATTGACCTAACCTAAATTATTATGATTGCATAACGCAGAATATAATTCTATCCTGAATGTTTCGGCCGGCTACTATTTAAAGCACTGTTGCGCGACGCCTTCAGCCGTTTAATAAACCCGTTTAAAGTTAAGCTGACAACCTGCCCGGCTACCCCACCAGGTAACACCACTACCCCATTATTATTTTACTAGTATATCCAAATCCTATTCACAGTGTACTTGCACATCAAAAACAAGTTTAAAAATGATATGTAATTATGCCTCTATGGAAAATAATTATGCCTCTACCGCGCGATACAAAATCTTCTAGTCAGTTAAATAAGGTGTGCGCAAACATCAATAACATTTTGATGGCCGACAGCAAGAATGGTGAGATACCGGAACAAGCTGCTGTTTGACAAAAATCCTTACCATTCAGAAGCTCATGATGTCAGCAAAACGCGAAAGCGATAGCAGCGACATCGGCAGTGTCTGGTCTGCATTGGAACATAGTGAGGGAATGCTAACCAGAATGAACCGGTAATCTATCCCTTTAGTAATCAAGTTTTTATTCACAGGATAATTTGCTTCGAGGACATTGTTAGTACACTAGAATCAGGCACGATAAGAGAAACCGCGAAACCTTCATGTAGAGCCTCGTTATCTGGAGTGATTGCTTCTAGCGGTCATATTGGTCATTCAGACCACACTTTAACACCCATTTCTAATGCCATCATTGTAATCTTATTTTAAAAGCAGTGAAGATCAGCTACAAGAAAATATCACCGTCGTTTTAACAGCAGATATATAACCACTGATTTTACGGCTATACAGAAATGTTCAGACATATCACTTGACCTCGCTCAGTTATTCGGACGGAAAGCTGGTAATAATCTGAAACTATGCTGCTAAAAACGGGCACAAGCAGTAACTTGATACCATTGGACAAGAAAGACCGAAAACTTAAGTTTTCAGTTTTAAGCTTAAAACTGAAAATGGGATACAGGATGCAAACTCTCTTCGCAGTTGAACAAAGGCTTCCGAGCATTAACAACTAGATCACGGGTCCGTTCTCAGTGGGCTGTGACCAACAGTTTGATTGTGTTCTAGTTCGATGTAGTACTTCGTAATGGTCAGTAATACTCGTCTAACTAATTTCTAAAATAATCAGTGTCATTTCTGTAGTTATTTTCAGTTACCGCCGTTATATTTTGCTATGATTTCGTGGTTTCTTTTTGAGTTCCAAAAGTTTTTTCTAACTTCAAAGCATTTATGGTTTTGGGCATTTGGCTCATTACTCCGCTACAAAATTTTTAATTGTGCGATAGATTATTCAAATTCTCTAACTGTGCATTCAGCTTGCAAATTGGCACGTTTATAAAATGAACTGTACTTCAATTATCACGAAAATCAAGACAGACTGCAGGTGACTACGATACCTGGTAGGCTGGTGGACATGGAGGTTCGTTTGGCAACCTTAATTATACAGGACCTAGGATGCCAGTTTGCATTGATTACGATACATTTGAAAACAGCAGTAAACTCCCATAAGGAGGATGAACAGCAAGATTGGTAATCTACACAAAATTATCTAGGCGTTTATACAAACTGTCGACACCTTCTGACGTCGGAGAAGCTATAATAATAACAAACATGGTTTTACACTTTACAGCCGTTTCGAAAGCATTCGCCGATTCGCGGACTGTAAATAATCATTACTCTGTGAACACAATCGCGGAGTTTTGTTACGTCTGTAGTCGTCGCACTCTTCTGGCTCGCAGAGATGATGTTGCCACGCAACTTCAACTTGAATGACAAGGTTAGTAGGTTACCGATACCGTGAGAGTTTAGTACGTCTACTGGAGTCCACTCTGATCGTACTTAACGTTTACTGAGACACTATATCCACAAAAGTTTTACGACAAAACAACAAACTCTTTAAAAACATAAAGCACCACAGTCTGACAGTAGTGAACTAATCAGTAAAATCAAATTGTGCAAGTATGGATCCTTTGTCCATACCAGGTCGAATGAGGAAAGCAATCAGAGCAAGTTTTGGCAGCAAATACAATTTACTAGAATTTGATATCGCCATTATATCGGTTTGCACCTCATTGTCAAGTGGATATTTTTTTTCACGTCCACCTTCACTTTTATACTCCACAATTCTCACAGTACAACAACACAACAAAGCGTCTAGGCAGACATTCTGTCAAGTGGAGACACAGAGCGAAACGGAGCATAAACTTTACATGCACTATGGTACAGGATTACATACTATAATAATATAATTACGGATTTCGTCATCACGTATAAACAAGCTCACGACTTCCGCCGGTTCAAACCAACGTTAGAAGAAGCTATCACTTTCGAGGGAGCGACTGATGAAAGTGATCCTATGCAGCAAAGTCGATGAAGCCCATCTCCCACGTCCCGCACAATGTTTTTGTTCATCAACAGAAGAAATACCTAGGTTAGAAGAACACGTAACAAGTTTGTTCACCAAGTGTGCAAGGCTGACGATTACCGGACTTCCAGCGTAGCCAGCTGTCTGCAACATTTGAAACCATCCAGCGCGAACTTTGTCTTCAAACCAAAACTGAGGAAATCCATAGATAAGCACGGGCTGTGGCAGGTAACACACCAGATACCACAAGTACGAACCAAACAGCAAGCGAAATATTACAAAGCGCTTCTTCTGGACATTCGACACTTCGGTCTCGCGAGTGTTTCTATAGTGCACAAGTAAAACCGTGAAGTAAAGCACGCCTTGAAGAATCAGCGGCAGATAAACTCCCAGCGTTACCACGACGCCGCTGATCATCTGTGACGTCACCTCGATGTATCCACAGTCGAACTGGCGCATTCCGAATAAACTTCCAATACCAAATAAACCGGGAATGGTCAATGCTAGACTTAGCAATACCGGAAGAAATATCAACAAGAGAGTTGCGCGATTTGACGAAATATAGTTATAATGGTGGGGGTATATCAGAGCCACGAACCGGTTAACCGCCAAGACTAATGATGTCCAGATTTCCGTAAAAGTCATAGTTTTGCAGAAGAAATTCATCCACAGGCAGTTGATGCCGGTAATCGGTACTCCCAACCAGACAATCCATCCTGTTACCATGTATAACGGAGACGTAACACCGATTTGTAAGATGTGGAGCATTTGATGATGGGCAATGAGTATCCCCGAACCGGTATGAAGTTCGGGTCGTAATATGATGGTAAAAAACAGTGTTATGGACAAGAGCAGTCCAATGATGGCAATGACGGTGAAGATTGATACCATGGCTATCACTTCGTCTTTGCGGCTTAGAACGGTATGTGTGATGTTTCCTTGGATGTGTGAGATATTTAGCATCTTTGGGGATTTCTTTTGCTACAGACCAGGACGGAGACTCATGCAGAAATACAGTAGAATCCCGGATCATGTTGCAGTGATAACGAGTGCGACAAAACCTGTCGAACGGCAAAGAAGAGCAGCACTTACAGTTAATTGGCTTGTTTGGTTTGGTAGCACTCACGTAGGGTATGGATGAATTTGTGTGGGTTTGGCGGTGGTCTTGACCCTATTAATCTTATATCAAATTGTTGAAGACACCTACCGTAGATTGTCCTATTTTAAACAAAACACGTGCTCATTATTCATTCAGAGTGAATCTGACAGTATATCTCTCGTACTGGCTTTATAACTCGGAAGATCAGGATAATTAAAAGCGCCGCCGTTTACCCACGCGGTATAATAAATAATTGGCCCTTTTGCATGCTTTATAGAGCGGCCTTCGCTTCTCTGTACTCGAGGACGCCTACCGTTGTATTTACTTCCGGGCATGAAATAAACCCTGAAAAGCACGAGGAATACGGGAATCAGAAAACAACAGTTCTATGATAGATGCAGGGCCTCCTAAAAAATTTCGTACCGGCTTGTTCGTATTATAACATATCATATTTATCATACCGATGTAGACTTTATCGCATCATATTTTCAGAAGCGTAGACACAAATTGTAAAAATATATTCGCTATACAGTTACACATCAAAATTGGTCTTAAAGAAATGTTTATTGCTGTGCCGTGGTCTAATAAAGAAATTAGCTAAAGAGGTTGTTTTCTGTTCTGCTATGATATTCAACATTGCGGGAAGTCTACGCGATAGGAGACCACAGAATGAGCAATCATTTTTAAATACTTACCAAATGGTTAAAGAATGGTTGACCTTCAGATGAATCTGATATGCAGGGGACGGCCTGCGTATCGACGGCCTGCTTATGTTCGCAAACGCATCCAATTCATCCAGTACGTATCTTCACTTTTCAGTATACCTTCATATGCGAATTGATTCTCATGCCCTTCATCCTACTCTTAAACGGGCTGGTCATTTTGGCCTTCCTCCTCAACCGTCACCTACACATTTCCCTCCATGCGTACCTCGCCAACCTCTTCTTCGTCAACTTTATCTACACCCAAATCGCCAACCCCTTGGACCTCATCGACGGTCTCTACGCCTCTTGGTGGCAAGGCGGCGTCCTCTGTGACCTTCTCCTCTGTCTTTGTCGATGTTATACAGAACAGGCATTTTATCATTTCACTCAACTGTATCACTGACGTTCCCGAACTCTTGATCCAACGACATACTGGCAAAACCGCTATTGTTGTTCAACACTGTGGATGTACGTTCATGCTCTTTGTCTACCGGCACTGTTTATCAACGCGGGGAACCGACTGTCACTGGAGACAAGCGGTTGTATGCTGAATTATCTAGTATCTATGTGAATGGTTCATGTTTATGGAGTAGTCACTGTGCGTTCCACCACAGTTGGTGATTATTATCGCGGCATACCCGTTCCTGCTGCACAAACGCCGAAAACAGAGACGGTCGCGACAAGCCATGGACGCGCTGGGCACTGCCACACAGAAGAGACAACGGGACAGCAAGCGGGTGTTTAGGATTTTGACAGCCAGCACGATAAGCGCCACAGTTACCTCCTCCCAGGACGGTTCACCCGGGATTAGCAGTTTCATGGATGTAAATGATCTGAGCCATGGTTCCGTACTTTTGTTTCTTTCTGTTTTGGTGCAAGCGTTGTTGGATCCAGTATTGTTTATGCTGGTCTTGCCTGAATAAAGAATTGTCGTGTGTCAGATTGTTAAAAGGTGCGGTTGTCATTTCTTTAGGAAAAGCTTCGTAGCACCTGCTCGCTAATTGCTCAAATACCATATTACAACATGTGATCTTGCACACTCAAACTGGGTTGCCGATCAGGCACGCCAGGACGTTTCACAGGTGGTGGGTTTACAGATTACGATTCAGAAAGGTGACTCTACTCTTTACACGATCAAGCACACAACGACAATCACGATTTTTATTAGGGAAATGAGGGAACGTACGTAACGTGATAAGCTAGCTAGCCCGGTTGGCGCACAGGCAAGATAAACACTGATTTGTTTAGAAAGATTCTGCTACGCATTACGACTTCTGAATGCAAATGGGGAGATCCCCACTCACACAAATAGTACGATCACTGTACACCTGTACGTACAACATCTTACCGCTATACTGTAATATATACGAAAAATGTGCAGCAAGAATAATAAAAGTAAATCAGCAAAAATTAGATGTGCTCTGTTCGTGTTTCGTTATTTATATTTATATTACTTATATTTCCGACTTGCGTAAATAGAACACTTGAACCTAGGTTGTGCGATTGCGCAAGTGTTTCCCAGCATATCATATACCATAGTATCATGCATGTGTATCATATCAGGTTTCGTAGGCATGCGCATGATTAGCGTGAGATAACACCGACAAACAGCTACCCCAACGGCAGCTGCATGTGTCCATGTACCATCGCACTTCCCAATGTTTGCGGGAGTAAAAGCTACGGAAGCAAAAATGTGTTTAAGCAAACATCACATTTTCCCCTGGAAAGCTAGAATTAAGGAAATCGCGCAGCGGGAACGATGTTCTGCAGTACTAGTATAAAATGCCTACATGTTTCCCAACTTAGCATAAGGATATGCCACATTTTATCCAGTTTGTACAGCTGTACACCTTATTCTGGAAAACACTGTCCAAATGTCAGCTACTGTTGGCGTAACACCTGACATCCTTGATGAACAGCCCACAAAGCGTCCAGCTCGACGGTACCTCACCAAAGTTCTCCGACCATGGATGTTCGCACTTCAGTTTCTGAGCTTTTTCTACTTCCCGCCCAACAAAAGTACGAAGCAGTTCTTGAAAATCATCCTCTATATTCTAATCATCATATCAACTGTCATTCACATCGCTGCGGATATCATGCAGTTCATTCTACGGATTCCACGCGCCGCTGCACTGGAGATTCGCACTGCGGTGAACATCATATCCATTATCTCTGTCTTCTACTCCACACTGGTGACTTTGTTCGTTATCGTATCCATGTTATTCATAAGCAGATCGCTCTTTGTTCTGTTCCGTCAAATGGACGAGATTCTCCCATATCACTTGTCCTACTCCGACCGAACAACAGGTGCCGTGTTCCTTTTCTTCTGGAGTGTTTTGGCATTGATACCGCCGGTGTATGACCTGATCACTGGACAAGTTACCTACTTAACAAAAGGTCCTGTCATCAGAATAATCAACCAGGCAATCACCTATTTCAAGTGGAAATTCGCGGCGGAAAAGCTGTACATCCCTGTTGCGATCGCTAGCGTCATTACGGAAACATTCGATAACATTGGCACACCGCTCCTCAGGGGATTGTTGACGTTCGTGGCGTTCATGTCAGCATTGTGTTTCCGGAAGATTACGAAACACCTGGCATACTGGACGACGCGGCCGGTTAAAGTGGAGCAAGTTATGCAGCTGCTGAGTGATCATGCGGAGCTGAGTCGACAGATCAACAGTTTTAACAGGAAAATCGCTTGGCTGAATATGGTGTTCTACTCCAGTTCGATATTGAGCATACTAGATTTGATTAATAGTTTTATACAGGCCAAGGAAAATTCGATTCTTAGTGGGGAACTGGCTGTTGGAGTCGTTTGCTTGTTGCTTGCTCTAGCGGTTCAGACTGGAGTGTATGTGTACCTTCTCGAAACGGTAAGAGTTCGCTCTTTAAATGCAGAACAGTAGAATGGTTTTAAACTACGCTGTTTATTTTTAGGCTCAATCGGCCACCGAAGCTTTGCAGATTATGGTCGAAAAAGGCATGTTGCCGGATAGATCAGCTGAAATCCACTTAGCTCGGATTATTGCAACACCGGCATCGCTGAAATTAGCGGGAAAGTGTATCAATTCAGAAATGGTTATTACGGTCAGTCAGCTCCTGTTATCCGGTTTTGTGCTCAATGGAATGAAAGTGTTGCATTTTGTAGATTGCGGGGCTCTTAATCAGCTACGCGTTTTTGTTCTCGGAAATTGCGGACAAGAACAAACCGGCGATATTGGATATGGACCCCCTTAAACTGCAGTTTCGCAGTGAAATGGCCAACTTGCTGGCCAATTACAGCATTAAGGTTCACTGCAACTGGCTGGAACATTAGCTAAACCCGAATGAAAGGACTGCACCGTGTGCAGCGTATGTAGAGTAGATCACGGAATATCGAACAATGTACAGCACTTTAAATGAGCAAGGGCAGTTCAAACCTGCTAACACATTATCCTTAACGTTATGTTTCGTAATCTTCCGGTTTCCTTGTGGCAACATTCTTTTGGTACCTATATTGCTTCTTCTGGATGCTGAAATGAAAGAATATGTATGGACGATAAGTGTCTAGAAAATAAATGCACATCTGTTGACCATTCCGGATGAAACTGAACCACGGCATCATGGAAGTGCCATCAACAATTCTTTAATTTTCCGCATCAACTCGATGATCATAATAATGTGACGACACCAGTTAGGGAAAACGCGCCGTTTTAGTACTGTAATGACGTGGAACATGGAAAAGATCGGTTTCTACATTAGAGATAAGTGTGCTCGGCGGCGAACTGTAGAATTCCAAAGGTCACATGCGAGAGCATATACTAACAAAAACTAGCATTTCTTCGTCCAGCGCATCAACACTGATGCACTGTCGATCCAGCACCAAGTCTCTAAGAGTTTCTGGACTGAACGATCGTAGCGAGGCTTGGAGCCAAGTGTATTGCAGTGTCGAATGGTCTTAATAACTATCCGGTAACGGTTCGTTGGCAAAATGGTACACGTAAACGAATCTGTGCTCCAGTTTCTGTTTCTGAGAACATCATGTTGTCAACATCCTGTGCTTTGTACCGCTGCTGTCACGCAGCCAGGTACAGGCGAGTTTGGGGACTATAATCTCTTAGGGAATATGTTTAGCTGTTGCAGGTTCGCAGTCGGTAGGTCCCTAAAGTCACCGCACCTGTCAAAATGTACTAGCTTCGAACAAAAACGAGCTACGGGCCTACGGTGCTATACATAGAACATGGTCAGTTATAATGGTTAGCACTGTACCCATTACCATGTAAGTACAGGGAGGGTATCTCTTAACGCCTAGTATCACGTCCTGTGTATATATATAGAATACAAGTGCGGGTTGCGCTGGCGCGCAACCCATTTGTGTTTGAAATGTTTGGGGTTTAGGAATCGTTCAAATTTCCGAAACTTCAGAAATTTGAAATTTTGGAAAATTTCCGAAATCTCAAATGGTACGTAGTGTGTGCGTACGTAGTGACTGACATGTTCAAGAATACTGTACCAATTTTTGCCATGATTCTAATACGCAATAATAACATATTACACTTTTACATGAGACATCCTTAGAAACCCATCTGTAGACGCCTAATCGACTTTGTTTGCTGGGTTGATAATTTTGATATTTATTAACTCTGCTGGTATCAATAAATCCAAATGTCTCGTTCCAACCATTAATGCCTGTATTTCTCCATTATTTACTGTGTCATGCAAAACCCAAAAATGCCTGCGAATTGTTACGGCAGGAATAGTTTCATAAAGATAATACCGAAAAATTAAAGAAATCGACATGCTAGATGTTTTTGCAGAAAATTAATACTGTAAGGCGAGTGACCTTTAATTTCGATATCATTTGCTTAAAATTTCTCGTACGCGTAGTTTGAAACGAAAAAACAGATGCAGTGCAGCTTTTGGTGGGACAAGGACCACCATTAACGAATGCAAAAACGATTTGTGCGGGCAGCAACCGGCTGTGGCGCAATCACTGGAGAAACTTTAGGCACAAACCCGTTATCAAAAGTCTCATTTTGAACCAATTCTTTTGAGAATTGCCTGGAAAGTGCATATATACATGAGAACGATTGTGAACCAAAACCAGTTTAACAGCGTAACTTTTAAATTTTACACAATTTCACATATTTTTAAATTCACTTCAGGTTCTCAGAAAAATGCTGCGAAGCGGTCCTTGTGTACATCTGTATTAATTTTTTCAACTTAATTTCAAAAGGATCAACGAGTTTGTGTTTAAACTTTCTCCAATGATTGCTCCGCAGCCGGATGCTGCGCACACAGTTCGCTTCCACATTCGTGTATGTTGGTTTTTGACCACCAAAAGCAACA
>JAQGAU010002089.1:0-16691 GCA_034698045.1 Paramacrobiotus richtersi
CGAATCAATGTCGAGAATCAGACGCTGGAGGTCTGTGCGTTCTTTGAGATCGCTCAAGACCCCGTCACACTGGACGACATTCCTTCCATTGGCCACAGTCTTTGACAGCTTATCTCTAATAACAACGACATAACCCCAATTGAAAATATCCATGATCAATCCAACAGCTTGTCCAAATATCATAACGGACGTTTGGGCCAGCGAGATGACGTGAGGTGCACGTTTTTGGCTTACTGTTGATCCAGACGCACTTTCCCAAACGAAGACAGTTATATTTTGCTGTCGAAAGGTATCGTTTACTTACCATGCCATAAGTGGGACGTCCAGTTCTGCAGCACACAAATTTAATTGGAAACAATTTTAACTCACAAGGGTAACTTTTGAGCCTCTATAAATACGAATGCACGTAGTTGTACAACGAAATCATGACCAGTAATGAGCAGCAGTAATCCCAGTAATTAGACAGCAGATCGACAACAAAATTAAATGAACAGTTATACACATATTCTTACCAAATCATTAACACACACTTCTAATGGTCACGGGTCAGATGATCCGTTGCGTCACCAGTCTACGTGTAGGCGCTACAATGACCTTCTCACACTGAACAATCGGTTCCTTGAGGGTAAAATCGTTTCTGATGCTTTTATCACTACTGCCTTAAGGGTACTGAGCAGGCAGTGTCGCTGACATTAAAACAACACAAAAGTATCTTGGTGTGAGGTATACGTCTATGGACATTCAAGGGCACGTGATTTTAATCAGTCAAAAAGCTTTTGCCGCAATATGAGGGCTGATTAGACTCCGAAGAACAGCGCCTGATATTCTCAAAAGAAGAATGCGACTCCGAAGCTGAGCGTGTTAGACTCCGAAGAACAGCGCCTGATATTCTCAAAAGAAGAATGCGACTCCGAAGCTGAGCGTGTTAGACTCCGAAGAACAGCGCCTGATATTCTCAAAAGAAGAATGCGACATGCAAACATTTCCTAACATATAAACTTCTCTGGAGTCGGTCAACAGTGCATTTCTAAATTAAACAGTTGTTCACTAAACGGAATGGTTCATGCCGCATGATCAGAGTACACACCCATATCACGAACGTGCACTTAACACAGGCCAGAAACATTAATTTTTGCTACATAAGCTGTACCAAAATAGATTTTCCTTTATCGCTTATTTCCGATGAAACAGTTAACTCTCCGGATTACGTTGCCCAAACATGGCGATGATGTAAAGAGGCGTATGCTACTGTGAAGGCCTCAAAAATCACAATCTCTGCACTATACAGTAAATTCTACATTTTGCATTTCGGCTTGTAGCTGTGCGCTGAACTGCATTTGCAGAGCATGAACGAAGTACACACACGAAATTTCACACGGGTCACTGAGGTCAAATGTTCGTTGCTCGTTGTTTTGCAAAACAGCACGCGATGTGCTGGAAGTACTCGACAGTAACAAAAATACCAGCAGCGCAATGTAGGATACTGAAAACTATAAGCAGAATAATATGAGAATACTGGTGGAATGCGAGAGAATATGCAGTCGGCAATCGTTAGTCAGGGACTCAGGCTTGTCGCAAACCAGCAAATCTAATAAATCTTACCTCGTGAAAAGTCAGCCACAACCTCAATCGCTCGGGTACATACTAGAAGAAAAGAAGAAAATTTATGTTGCCTCAATAAATAAATCCGCAAAAAGTATTCTGCAGATGTACCAGTTTTAAGACTTTGATTTAATACAATTATTGATTTACTTTGCCATTCATGGAATATACGTAATCGGAGAAGCGGTGAAATTTGTCAATCGAAAAAAATACAGACATAGATTTCGCAAAGACCAGGAGTTATATAAGCCCGAAATTGATAGCCGGAACCAGGGAAATCTTCTTTGACCTCCAGTACTGCAGATCTGAAAGTATTCCACATCGTGCCCTTTGTTCCTGTCTATTCGAATTTTTATTTAAAGATGGTCCTGTTTCCCAGCAAGCTGAGAGGCTACTCAATCGAGCGGTCAGATATCCGAAACCTGGCGATTTCACTGGTCTGGTTTCGACTGTTATGGTGCAAAATAGCATATTATATCTGCCTTTAATATTCTCCCCTGACTCCCACCGCTTCGGCACCTATCGCGTTATATTTTTTCTGTCAAAAAATATACTCCTATTACTGCTTTCTATATTTTATTCGCAGTGTGCAACAACGGAACAGGTACTAAAAATAACTACAGCAGTTATGTTAATACATTAAAACCTGAAACCGAAACAACCAACCCGTTCTTCTTATTCCAAAAGCGCCAGCTTAATCACCGGCCAACACCTATGCTGCGCTTTCCCTAAATATAGCAACAGGAAAGCGTTATTTCAAACAAAAAGGCAGAAGACCGCGCCTCGTCCGACTGCTTTCTATGGTCAGATGGTTTTGACTAATTCAAATTTGGGTGTTATCTCCATGCACCCATCGATGCGCGAGATAAGTTGAACTCATGGTCTACTTCTTGCGACATTCACTCTTATTATAACGATCTACAAAGTCTGGTAAACAGTCATCTTTAAAGTTACGAAGCATCTTCCTATTGGCTAAGATTCAATGCAATTTTAATTGAACGGCTGACAACGGACGTTATTGACCGTCAAAGACTATTCCTTCCATCTCAGGTTCCGTTTCGGACCGTCTGGCATACCTGCACACAGAATAATGGTAATTCCGTCGCGCGTAAACATGCCCTGGTCATACCACTCGGCCATTTTGCTCGGTACCAGCCAGTCTCCTTCTAGCTTACAGATGGGTTCATCCGCACCCCAAAATAAATCCACTTTGGAGTGGTTCTGGTACACCAGGGGAAAACGCTCTTTCATATCATCCAAAGCCACTGCAAAGGTTGGTAGCATAATATCTTTCGCAGAGCTCCCATTATTAACACTCGTTAGGGTGATAATATTCAGTCTGTTGGTCAGTACCACCACCATGTCAGATACGATCAAAAAGGTCATTAGAACCCTGTGCCGGAGCATTATGAATATAAATGCAGATTATTGATGGAGTGGATGAGGTCTCGATCTCCCACGAAGCTGTGATTTTATGGATTTTATTGAATTGTCCCTTTAACACGAAGCAGCAGTGATATGAGAGGATGAGAGGAAGCATCAGTTGTGAGATATCAACATCATTTTCAACCTCCCGGTACAATCGATGCTGCGGCTAAACAGAAATGATCAAAGTCGGATACTTGCATGTAGCGTCCAATAGTGATTTGTAATTAATTTCGCGAAACGACGGACAAAAAGGTCGAATTCCGAGGACTGCGCGGTTCGGCATATGCAAATCAGATACTACATGAAAGTCTTGTCATATGATTGGTGCTTATGCGTGCAAACCGTTACGTGCGCCTGGATTCAATCCTACCATCTGGAACTCTTTTCCAACAACATCTCACATCATGGCGCATCCTCAAACCATCACCGTACAACCAGCATAAATACGTCTCAATCGATCGCCCATGTTAAAAATGCAATTGTGTCAACATCCTGTCTGGGCTATTGCCGAGTAAACATTGAAAATTGCAAATCAACGGATCATGTTTTTAGAGTTACAAGATTAAACAAGGTTCTTCTGATGTAAAGAACAAGTTTAATCTCGTAGAAAACCTGTTCCAAATATACTAGAAGCATTACGAAAAATTTCTTAAATAAATTTGTCAGAACATTACGTGGTGAGTTTGAGGTGAAGGCAGAAAGATACTGTGCGTATGAATCGCCGCAAGCAAACAATGTCGTTTACGGCATGAACAGAAAGACCTACTGATTTGTGAGGAGACATTAACAGTTTTACCGAAGAAAAAAGGTCCCGTGCGGGGCCGTGCCATATCTCATGGGGATACGTATTTGGCATTGTGCGACGTTTTTAAAAAGATCTAAAGGAAACCACCTACACAGGATCAACAATTGAGGCACATTTACATGGCCATTGGAGCGGGACCTTTCAGCGCAGGCTTTCGTGACATTAATCCGTAATCTGGCGTAAAAGAATGACCACAACAAACCGATCAGTCTATCGTTCAGCGAGAATGGCAAATTCCGATAGAACATCCTCGCATGAGCAATGCTTATGAATTACTGAGTATACGACTGTTATAGCATTAAATATAAACAGCGACTGAATTTTAATGGCATGGTAAGATGACAATGCTGGCGGTAAAGATTACTACAGATATGTAAATCCTCCCTCATGTTATGTATATTCGCATAAGCAAGTGACTGAAATCAGTAGCGGTCGGAGGTGATGGTTGGTCATTTGGAAGAAGATAATTTCTAGCAGTTATCGTTCCGCATTTGTATAGCGACTGTTCTGCGTCACGTAATTGGCTAGTATCGGTGTTTAGTCTGTAAGATGTGAAGGTGAATTTTTGCCATACCACAGAAGAAATTCCCTTTTTGCAGAGCAAATCCGCTTTTATTCAACACAGCTTACGAGGCTGAGAAGAAAAGCTCAAGGAAAAAATTGCACAGAATGTCCGCCAGTGAGGATGAAAACTTTACCTCATTTTACGATGGACAACGAAATTTACCTTATTTTACGTTAAGCTGTAAACCAGTTTTGCAACAAGGATATTTTTGCAGCCACTGACCGTATACCGCCAATGGTGGATGTGCACCTATACAGGAAATGGTTGGACGTGGCTCACATGGTGCGTTGACAAATATGGAAACCAAGTGGGCGAAACGAGCCAAAATTGTTCACAACTTAACTGTTGATGCGTTTTGTCAATTGTTATCATATTTTACATTTCCATCGTTACCGGCAGTAGAATTCTGACCAAGAAACGCATGTGGTAGTCCTAGACTCCTAGTACATATACGCGAAGCTAAGAGAAGTAGACCATGCTCTTTCTTACGTGAAGTCCTCTCTCATTTTCCTCGGGTCCTGTTATCTGACATGGAAAAGGATTTGAGACGTTAAGAGACCGGAAACGGCTGCAAGTGCCTAATGTTTTCTACAGTTAGATAACTATCCCGGTGAACGTTCCGGCGATCCTTTATTTCAGGTTCTTTAATCGGCAATAATTCAGATATCTAGCTGCTCATTCTCGATCCACATAGCAATATCCGCTGAATCCTTCTACCAGTGGACACTCCTCCGATGGGATGCAGGCTAGTTTGTTAGCGCTTCCAGGAAGCTGTCCAGCAATATTCTCAACTTTGTTTGATCCACCAAAACGAACAAAATTGGCGAATGGGCAGTCCTCGTCGTTATTACACGCCTGTGAGGTTAACGACAGTATAGTAGACTGATCTTCCTCACAAACGCAATATGCCGCGCTATGCTCCCATGGTGTACAGATTGAAATACTTGGTTTCACGTACCCAGTATCGAGCGATTTCTTTACCGAGATCCATGTAGCAATAGCATTGTGCACCGGTACATGTCTGATAGAAAACAAAGCCCAGTTAGACAAAGGTTCACCAAGTAGCGCCTATACTGTAGTTAAGTGCATACCAGTCCGGAGTCAGTGCAGTCAATGTCCGCGAAACATGGATCACCACGGTGGGCAGCTAAAAACAATCAGCCCACTTTAAGCGTTATGTATCAAGTATTTCATATTTCGTATTTCGCCCACACAGATGTACCTTCCGCTTTGGACATCCAAATAAACAGCAAACAGCAGACAAGAAACATCTTTAACGCGACACGTAGCTAGAAATGCAGTTCCAAATCGCCGATTATTGTGTACAGTACGACAAATTTATAACACTGAAGGAAGCAGAATGCTCGATTACCACGCAGAATGATTTAGAGAACACACGGGTTACTCTTCGAAGTAGCGTTCGTTGCACCGCGTGTCTGCAGATAAAACCTGATACGAGATTGCTGACACACCATGCAGACTGAGTATAGCACGGCTTTTCTTCATCTGATGAGCGTCCATCCTCATTAAGCACAGTCAGTGTTTCTCATTATCGTTGTTGGCAGTGTTCCCGGTGAACTTTGTAACATCGCGAGTACAAACGTGTTTTTCCAATTAAACGACCGTAAGTATGACCTTGTTAGTTAATCACTTCAATGTTCGCTGCGATAAACGGCAGATGTAACATTAATATAAAGTTTCGTACAATGCACGGTTTTAATTATACCGGGGCATTGCGAGTTTAATTGATTCGATCTTCACCAATTAAAAAAAACCACAAATCGTGTCCAATCAAAATCATATGGAAAGAGCACTTGTAGTAGACTGGACAAAAAAACAACCAAAAAAGGGTTATCACCGTTCCTCGTGCAGATCAGACAATAATGTGGTCTATGTTGTGTTTGTGAACATATACATATAATATATGCAGTAAGCCACTAGCCGGCAGGTAACCGGATCGACTGTAACTGTTCACCGTTGTCGTGCCAACCTTCCAGCAGTCTGGCGGCTTCGCGTAAATACCTAACGAAGTGGTCTACGTTTACGGTAATCTGAATTTTATTCGAAATGCTTCCAGCAAAACAAAATGTTGCACGCTCGTGCGATATCTGGGTACTCGCAATTCAGGCCTTTTAAAGCGGCTGGCTGAGCTTTTTACGGGCATTGCACAGACTCTACACTTGCTCAGCTTCGCTAGTCTTCACAAGCAAACAGAGGTTATACACGTGACATACAGAGGCGATTTGGTGTATTCATGTGTTAAGTTCTCCAATTAGTTTCTTTTCGCAGTCAGCGAGACTGTCCGTTTCCCAACAGGTCGTAGACCGTGTAGCGCTCACTTTAGCAACAACTTTTCTCCGCTAACCAGCGCCAACCGTCGCGAAATCGTTAACGGGACTGCTAGCATGCGACTTCTGTTAATAGGATTAATCATTTCGGTCCAGTGGAGCTTTTTCAAACATCCCCAGGCCCAACTGATACAGTGTGAGTAAGACCGTATGATCTCACCTTGTGACGTACCTAGCAATAGTTTTTTCTACCTGATATTAAAGCGTACAATAATTGGTACAACTGGATATAACTGCGCTTCGCTTTTGGTTGGAACAAAAAGCGTATTCTGCAGTGGTTTGAATTAGGATATGTTACCGCATGATCGTATAGTGATTTTTCTTAATAAAAACATCATTCGTTCAACAGAACTGTAAGTTCTCAAAAATTATAAATTTCTCTTATGATTTTATTTTCCAGCAAGCGATTGTAATGTTTATCGAAAAAACCAGGAGAAATTACAAGCCGAACAACGATTTCAGTAAATGTTGGTTTCCTGCCAATAATGTTCCCTTAACCCTCGCCCCCTTCCAAGAAAATTATACTTTGAGATTTCGAGCGGTGTATGGAACCAGGCCAATGAGAATTCACGGATCCGCCCCAAAAGCACCGCTCGATTCAGTTAAATCATTGTCATGAGACAGGCATGCTAATAGTGGACGGTGTTTTCACAGAAAACACCCGAATTCCGGCTTTTCAGTTATTTGAGCACAGTCGAGGCAAGCAGTTTCCCCAAGTGGCTCTTTCAACTGCTTATGGTAGAGAAAGAACCCCTGGATGTTTTTACATTTGCCGATTTCCCGTAAAAAATTCACGCAAGAAAGCTTGCGCACGCAAGGCTCAGCTTCCGGTAAAGGCGGTGTGGGACACCGCCTCCGTAACTCTCTGTGCCATCGTTTTTTTAAAAAGCGGTAGCTACCATATTAGAGACCGGAAAAAGTTACGGCATTCATGAAAGGACAGAATGAAAGGAGTTTAGGTGAATTTGTAGTGGTTTTTTGAATAGCCAAAGCGGTCTCGCACACCGCCATCAGGGGGCGAGGGTTAAGGGCACAGAAATTCTGAAATGGAAATAGTTGCCTTTCCTAAGTTTTGTTTAGCAAGAGGACAGCACACTAGCTTTCTGTGAATAATCTGCTTACAGTATATACCCTTGATGTAAATAAAGACAATTGTAGGCATCAATTTTGGCGAAATCCTGTAACACTACATTTTGAGTTTACTCTAATATTTTTGCGAATAATATGATGTTTGGGGGGATCTGCTAGGCAGTCTTGATCGCTCAAGGGGAAGTGCTGCTGAATACCGTACGCCTATGACAACGACTTTCGGCAACAACTGATTATTTGAAAAGCGCTTATGTCAGGTTGTTATTTATGGCCGCGCCAGGGCGGCAGCCTCTTTTATCGCCTGTGTGCATACTGCAACGTCATTATAACAGAAAAGGCCGCCTTTTGATCAGAAACTTAAAAATATCTTTCTGTTCCAAAAAACAGATTTTTAAATTATACAGTGATACCGAGTCTCTGTGGACAGCGGACTTACAGAAAATGCCCCAACTCTGCAGGCAGAATTTCGCTGTGATTCAGTGCAGAAAATTCAGTGATTCAGTGATTCAGTGATTCTACCGTTTGATGTCAAACAACTTCGATTCGCAGTAAACACATTCAGCCAGACTTTCATCAGCGAGCACGTGATGCAATCGACACACTTTCAACCAGAATCTAGTGATTCCATACTCGTAGACGTATATCTACCGGTTTCTTCAACATCGATTACCATAATATAGTACAATGGCGAGTTGTATTAAGCGACTTCAAGAACAAGATCCCTGTTCCAAAGTCAGGTGTCTGTCGCCCCATATCGAACATGACTCACGTATCCGCGTCGGTGTTCACTGGCGCATGGGAACAGCAGTTTTCTTGATCGACTTGATCGAAAATATGGTATCAAGCAATTATTGTCGACAGTCTCGAAAATTCTAATCTCGTTCGTGCTTTCCTGAATGTTTCCGAAGGCATTTCGTCTTAGCAAAGAAATGCTCCGCAACGGAATTCGAATGCCGTAATCAACGGTGTATCTTGGCTCGATGGGTGTGTGACCAGGATAACGACTGCGGTGACATGAGGTACGTTGTCTTGTTCACTCGGTTGCTCGGACACTGAATTGTTATTTCTGCTTCATTAGTGACGAAACCAGCTGCACCGATCATCGCTGCAACAATAAAACGCAGTTCATGTGCGCCAACGGTCACTACGTAAACAAACGATTTGTGTGTGACGGCGAACGTGACTGTCCGGATAACTCGGATGAGCAGGACTGTGCGAAAAGAATCCCGTGCGCACAGGATACGTTCCGCTGCAACAATGGTCGGTGCATTACCAAGGACTGGCTGTGCGACAACGAAAACGATTGCGGAGACAACTCAGACGAAACACCTCGCGCATGCCGTATGTTCTATTTCGCGTTTATTACGAAGCATCCAGTTTATAGGAATGATACTTGCAGCGCATGCCACTTGTGATCTTGGAAAGAAATTCATGTGCGCTAACGATAAATGTATTCCGAAATACCGGGTGTGTGACGGTGTGGATCACTGTGGGGACAAATCGGATGAGCCGCCTGCGTTGTGTGCAGGCGAATGTGCCACGGATGACTTCAGGTGCAAGGGCGGATCATGTATTAGAAAGGAGAAGGTTTGCGATAGCAAACGCGATTGTCCAGAAGGATCGGATGAAGATGGTTGTAGTAAGTGGCTATTCCCTTTGTTTTGTTCGGACCAGTATTTATCAGACGCCTCAACTGATTGGTAGAGGTACTCTCTCCGTTGTCGTAGTTTAGTGTAGCGTTGATGTAATGTATTAATCAGTACAGATATATTCACTGCTCTGGATAGCACTAGCTGACTATCAAGAATAAGGAATTTCGAGTTAGTGGGCACAGACAACTACAAAAACGACAGGAAGCAAAAATCTAACAACCACGCAAATAAAACAGGTTACTGAACCACCATGGATGCGAACAACCACTCACGCACACTCTTGTGGGGAGTGTTACCCAGCGGGGGAATATCATGCAGATAGAAGTCAATACCATCAATAATAATAGGATAAGTCAACCAAGTCGGTCGCCCGAAATTTCTGGAGATTCGCTCTCGCCTAGCCTACTTTTCCAACTCCACCTCGCGAGGTGGCTTGGATCTAATCAGAGCTCGCATTCGTTCACCAACTAACGATCCCACGGATTTAAAATTTTCTTAAGTAGACATCATTTCTTTTATAGCTGTACTCGCTGCTGTAATTGTCCACGTGTTGTTGAACAGAAATATGAATTTTCCATGCGTTGTCAGTGGTTGATATGTTGGAAGCATACTTTGTAACAAATAAGCTGAGAAGGTACTTCAAACGGTTGTCAGAGAACCATGTCAGCACTCCGAATGGATATCACGTGTCTTATCGACTTGCAGTCTGGCTTTCACTTTCGGCTGTTTACTTCTATTCGTCGAAAGGAAATTCTGGCCACAGCTCGACAGAACTGACCCCGAATTCTGACTACTACTTTTAAAATTCTTGTTGATCAGTGTGACTCAGTTTGTGATTGTAGAGTCTACTAAGCTTCGGCTTGCTCCTACTGATAAAGTTTCCTTGTGACCTTTTAGATAACGGCACGCAAGGAATTAGGAGCTGTGCCGATTACAATGGCGATTGTTTCCAGGACTGTACAGATCTTCCGCGTGGTCGCGGATACTACTGTTCTTGCCGTGGACACCTTGTGCCGTCTCTGGTTGATCCAAGTCCTGTACGGAGATGGATGACTGTGTTGCGTCCTCTTTAAACAACTGTTCTCAGGTCTGCATGAGTACCAAAGGAGGTTTCGAATGCGCTTGCAGCCCAGGCTTCACGAAGCGGGATAAGAGCTGCATCGCCAATGAAATGCCATCTCTACTGCTTGCGAACGCTGAAACTATACGACAACTTACACTTGCACCCGGTGGCAAAGTCGTGCATGACATTCTCATGAGGAACGAAAGCAATATTAGTGCTGTTGATTATGACGCCAAGCAAGGTACGTTACTGCAAAGACTGACGGTTACCCCTACAAATGCCTGATGTGTTTGTGACCTTTAGTTGATTACCCGTTTTATGCTAGTGTTCGCATTTTATGCAGACATTGTCTACTGGGCCAACTGGGCGGAAAAGCTTATCCTACGCTCGTATATCCCTCATTCCGATTCCGACGTACCTATCGCGTACTCGCAGGTAATGGATATTAATTCCGGCAATCAGCCGGAAAGCCTGGCTGTGGACTGGGTGGGAGGGAATCTATACTGGACGGACGCACGACCTTCTACCCGAGGTGATGTTAACATTGATAAGGGCGGCATTCTCCGCGTCGCGACCCTGGATGGTCGCTATGCAAGGACGCTGTTCGTCGATGCAATCTCGAAACCAGCCGCAGTTGTTGTCAATCCAAAACTGGGACTGATGTACTGGACGATGACTGGTGTACGGCCGCGAATTATGTCCAGCTGGATGGATGGGTCCAATATGGGGACCATTGTCGAAGGACGGTTGGGACATCCGACCGGTCTGGTCATTGATTTTAGTCAGAATGATCGCCTTTACTGGGCGGATTCCAAGGTTAATAAGATTGAATCGTCAAAATCTGATGGCACGGATCGGCGTGCTATCCTCAGAGGTAAATAAGAAAATTGTATCACTAGGTAATTTCCAGCTTCCCAGAGTGTTATATGGTAGAATCGTGTGGTTATAGACCGGATGGTTATTTGTTATAACAATGTCATGTTAGTCAAATTTTTGTATGGAACTTTTGCGTTCTCGTTTTATGTAGAGAAGTGTACCTTGCATGACATAACTTAAAGCATTTATAGATATCGAATATCCAACGCGACTTGGTGTGTTTGGAGACGACCTTTATAGGACGGCTCGGGATACCGGAACGGTATTCTCGCAAAACAAATTCGGTAGCGGAGCGAAAACCGTAGTGGTACAGAAACTGGGGATGTTGTACGATATTAAAATCTATCACAACCTGTACTATAACACTTCCCTTCCCAACCCATGCGATAAGACGGACTGTTCGCATCTGTGCCTGATCACACCAAAGGGACGTACGTGCCAGTGTCCAGATAATACCCGGTTCAGCTCAGCAGATCGCACTCGATGTGACGCCCCCGTTCTGGAGTTGAAGCCGGTCCCACGGCGGTGTCATGGTCAGAATCCCCCACTAACGTAAGCGCAATGATGTTGATAGGTATAAGGTACGGGTGAGAACTGATCATTGCAGTGTCCACCGAATGTTTCTGGCACCTTGTGGGAAATCATTACAACTGGACCCGTTGTTGTACCGCAGTGAACAGGTGAGTTTGCATTGCATTCCGTATGGCGATTTGGCAAAATGGCGACCTCAACCAACTTCAATTTGGCAACAAAACGATGTACTGTGTGTGTTTCTCGTAAACGGGAAAAATGATATTGAGGTCGATTAATTATATCATTGCGACAAGCGCCCGCACGACGACAAACAGATAGATTACGGCTCCTGCTTATGTCTACAGATACAGTCTTCACCCTCCTCCGGCGGGTCCTTGTACTTGATTTCCGCTGCTCCTGTTGAGTAACCGATTGCATTCGTACAACCCGCAGCATGCCTACGTATACCACAGCTGCTATTCCAACCATATAAAGGATACACCGTTATTCTACGTTACTGAATTAAGGCGCTGGAAATAAGAAGAAAG
This sequence comes from Paramacrobiotus richtersi, assembly GCA_034698045.1. Classification (NCBI taxonomy): domain Eukaryota; kingdom Metazoa; phylum Tardigrada; class Eutardigrada; order Parachela; family Macrobiotidae; genus Paramacrobiotus; species Paramacrobiotus richtersi. Next base: position 12,490 of record JAQGAU010002089.1, read on the forward strand.
AAATGAATGTGCTAGAAAATGTGGTACGACCTTCCCGTTTTTTTCTGTCACAGCGCGTCACCAGTTATTAAGGAATAACGTCAGCTGTATTTCGACTTGATATACAAACAGCATATTTTAGGAAAAAATCAGATTAGAGAAAGAAGATCTGCTCTTTCGGAATGCGTTCAATCTGCTATTGCAGTAATTGTATTGATTCAAGATTTTAAACTATCAAGGAAAACAGCTATGGCCAGCTGCTACTGGCACATTGGTAACGGAATCAGCCAAATGGATCTTCTTGTTTCTGATTTGAAACAAGATTTACGCCGTATACGTAAAGTTATTTTGGGCGGAAACGGCAGCATACGAAGAATGTTTCATAAATAACGATCACAGCGCAAATTTGAACAATTTATTATTTACTCCCGAAACGGTGAGAATCTCAATAGCTGCTTATTCTTGGTCGCCGTAACAATATCCGCTATACCCGTCTACCAAAGCCTAAAGGACACTCTTCCGATGGGATACAGGCCAGTTTGTTTGAGGTACAATTGCTGGCGACCTTTTCAGTTAAGGCTTTCGTGACAGAAACCCATAATCCATGGTAACGGAATGACCACTGCAACCTGCTCAGTCTGTCACTCAGAGAAAACGGTTAACCCCGACGTAGACCATATTCGCATCAGCAATAACAATGAGTTATTATTTTCAGTAGGCGATTAATAGCATTTAGTTATCTCAGAGTTTTGGTGGTGTTAATTAAACGCAAAAATATAGTAAGAACAGTAAGAACACATAGCAGCTAAAATGCTATCCGTCTATGTGTACCGGACTTAAACGGTAAAGAACGGAAACCTGTACTTGAGTCCCTGTGTGTTGTTCCAAGGTTCAAGTATATATTAAAGTCATCTGCCGATTTAAATAAAAATTCTCCACTGACCCCTTTTTAGCATAATTACCAGGATTTAATCCATCGAGAGACATTAAACGGTTGCATCAGCTTGCATGCGACTAATGTTTCTACAGCTCTACCGATGAATGTTCAAACAATTCTATATCTCAGTTCTTGCACAGGCAAACAATTCAGTTATTTTTATGGCTGCTCATTCTCGATCAACATAGCAATATCCGCTAAATCCATCTGCCAGTGGACACTCTTCGGATGGGATGCAGGCTAGTTTGTTGGTGCTTTCAGAGCGGTGTCCGGCAATAGTCTTAGCTTTGTTCGATCCACCAAAACGAATAAAATTAACGAATGGGCAGTTATCGTCGTTATTACACGCCTGCAAGGTTAACGACAGTATAGTAGACGGATCTTAATCTCAAACAAAATAGGCCGCACTTTGCTTCCATGGTCTACAAATTATAAGTACATACTTGGTCTCACGTACCCAGTATCGAGCAATTTCTTTACCGAGATCCATGTAGCAATTAGGGGTACCAGTTCACACGCTGTGTATCATCACACTTGGTGCATTTTCATTGAACCCGCTCTGCTCAATCACCTGTGCTATATGCTCGGTCGCGAAAGCCAGTCTACGCCCGTAGACTCCTATGTTGTGAAACATGTGTTTTCAAATTTGTGTATCTAGACAGATAAGCTTCAGATTCTGCTGGCCGTTATCCCTAAATGAAGAAAAAAATGAGGGGAATTTGTTGATACCAAACACATGGACATCAGTGTCGAAGACCTCGTTTTATGGGTTCTTCTTGTTAGCATAGGTTTCCTATGGCAGTTGTGGTTCAGCCGTTGCAGTAGAAAAGCATGCAAATTTGAAATGGCGATAAAACGCTTTAATCTGTATTCTACGCTGAGCGTTTATATTCAAAAATTCAAGGGTTTTTTACTCTTTTAGTTAAGATATCGTGAGGTAGATTCAGTAAAGAATGAAATGCTGCGGACAATTTCGAAGTCAAACTGTCGTTAGCACGGAAACCTATGGATGGCACGACCAAGCCAGTAGCAACAGTGTGCTCGCGATAATCGTTCATAGAAGACCTCATTCCAAATCTACAGCTACATTCCTAGTGCCAGAAAATTTCTTATATTTTGTTAATCACTGAAATGTTGATCACCAAGTTCGATGGGCAAATAACTGCTCAAACGAAATTCAAAAAACTGGCTCCATAGCATGGGAGTCGATGGCAGCACGGCAGCGTTCGCGACCAGGCTCGATACACACGGGCAAAGTTCGTACACTGCACAAACTCTGCTTAACTTGGCCGTAAACTGGCACCCCTAATAGCATTGTGCACCGGTACATGTCTGTCAGAAAAAAATGCAAATTAAACAAAGGTTTGTCAGGTAACGTTCAGGGTACATGTCCTACGTGCGTACCAGTCCAGAATCAGTGCAGTCGATGTCAGCGAAGCATGCATCTTCACGGTGAGCAGCTAAACACAAACAAACCATTTCAAGCATTCTGTAGTATTCAACATTTCGACCATGTACATAACTTCCGCAATGAAAATCCAAGTAAGCAGCAAAAGTACACGCGAAACATATTTCACGGTACGTGTAGGCACAGATGTATTAGTAAATCGCCAATTACTCTGTACTTCAGACTGATGATACAGTATAGAAGGAGAAAGCCTGTTCAGTGTTCACGGTAGCCTGTTTTGAAAGCATACGCGGATTACTCTTCGAAGTTACGTTCGTAGCACCGCATGCTGGCAGATAAAACCTGATATGATATTGCAGACATAATATTATGCCATGCAGACTAGACATAGCAAGGCTTTTCTTCATCTGATCAGCGTCGATCCTCATTAAACTCAGTCAGCGTTTCTCATTAACGTTGTTGGCAGTGTTCCAAATGGTTTTTTCAATTCAGTGCTCGCTGCCACAAAAGGCAGATTCCAATCTCCAGAAATTGCACAATTTCAGTTGATTCTCTCATTAACAATTAAAGAAACTACAAATCTTGTCCATGTTAAATAATTATGGAAAGAGCGCTTGCACCACGATAGTGGACAGTACAACACAACGAGCAAACAAGACTTATCGCCCTTGTCCTCAAGGTCAGCGTAATTTGACCTATCTGTGCCAAACTCCCAATAACAGATAAAAGGAAAATAACAAGCCGAACTCAACGAAAGTGTAACAAAAGAGCAAAAAATAATCAAAAATATAGAAGTTCTTCTGTTCTGTTGTCCGGCATCCCTTCGTCAAGGAGGACTGGAGCCAATGTTGTTAGTCCTCAAGCCAACGGGTTTTGGTCCTTATTATGCGTCCGACTCCTCAGATATGCCGTTTGCAGAAAGGCAGACAAGGCAGATCTGGTGCATAAAGGCATATTAACACTGGCACATACAGGGGTGCCGGGCCAACTCCGGGCAACTGGTTTAGCACCTCCCTTCGTCCCCCATGAAGCCTGACAGTTACTTTTCTGAATAACCCCAGACGTCCATTCATTCGACTATCTTTGCAAAAAAAGTATGGTTTTATCACGTGACCGGAATTTGTTACAAATTTTAAACCAAATCACACAGTTGCGGAAAGTTGTTTGACCCGTGTTCTGCTCTTCCCAAAATTATTTAAAAACAATTCTCTAGAATTGCAGAATGCACGCTTTCTAGTAATGGTACGCTTATTTAGAAGAAAAATCTTTCGTCTTCTAGCGCAAAGTAAAAAAGACTTACTTCGAGCCACTGTCTGTTCCCTGTGGGCGGGGGCACGCACAACACGGTCAAAACTTGACCAGTGGTTGCTTTGACCTCTGTCATACGACAGGATAAGGTTGCACAAGGGTGATTTTGTTTTGTAATTATGAAGAACGAACCCAAATATCAGTTTCCGTTCGAATCCAGGGCGTTTACAAAGCACTTCCAAACATACTGCACTTAAAATCTACCAGTCATGTTTTAGCCATCCCGGCTTGTGGTCGTTTTCGCCCCAAGATTCGAAAATATATCATGCACCGCTAACGCATTGCGGACCCGTTCCGATGAAAATATTCTGGCAGGCTTAGGTCATACTCTTTCTGTAAATTAGCAGGTTGTTCTCGAAATATTCACTTGCTCGTCCACGGGCAGCTTTCAGTCTCGTGTGTTTTAACATAGTAGTCTATGTGAGACGAAACTGACTGGTTCGCCTTCCCCCACCTTCGTCGTAAAATGAAGTCGATTTTAGTTTAGTGAAAGGACACGCTTGTGTTCTATTGAATAAAGCATACTGGGTGCCTGGGAACCTACTGTGTGAGTTTCTGCAGTATTGTTTG
>JAQGAU010002090.1:0-16689 GCA_034698045.1 Paramacrobiotus richtersi
CTTGGTGAATTTAATATTAAACGTGTTATTGTGAGAGAATAGTTTTCGTGGGTGTCGTAGTGAAGCGGCTGTCATACTTCGACAACAGTTAGCACTGTAGTTCCGAATCCGCTGTAAAGAAACGTCATATGAGATGAATGTTTTCGGTTTTTAAAAAAATGTTTTTGTAGACGATGTTCCGACGTAAATTAAATTGTATGGTTTTTGCATTTGGTGAAAGTACTTATATCTATAAGCGGCAGAAAGAAGCGTCGCATGTACCGTATACGTTCCTTCAACATTTCTCACATATAAAAATTTTAGTGAATTTTACGACATTTCCATTGCTGTTCCAGATTTCTTTCGAAGATTTCCGTATGGAACTGAGTAAAGCCTACGGAACGTCACCCCAGTCCCCATCTGATACGTTCCCCATTTCCATGAGTAACGGTCAGTTATCCGAGCAGTCAACCGAGGAGATGGGTGAAACATCAACGGAAACAGACACCAATATCACTGACAGTACATCCATGACGGAGATCAGTCTCCGTTCGGAAGAAGTGACGCCGATTCCCAAAGATAAACGGCCACATGCCCTGCCGAAACTGGGAAAACAAGGCGGACAGCAGGTGTTCCACTCGGGCCCCACACCGCCCGCGTTCAGAATCCCGGATTTCCGGTGGTCGGCCATTCATCAGAGACTGTTGTCGGATCTGCTGTTTGCGATTGAGACGGATATCCAAGCGTGGCGAAGGTGAGTTAGCAACAGTTTGAATTGCGGTTATCGTAGTGCACTGGCTCGTTTCGCCATTCCAGATGTTGTGCCAAAAGAGCTTTATATAAATAACATTGGTAGTGAAACTGTGTGGTAGTATTTGAGTAACTTTGTTAATCGATGAAAACCAGTTTTTTTCATAATTTGGCAAAAAAAAACCTGATTTACCAAGGCCTTGACGTGTAAAGCTTTACTAGTGAATGGTCAGATTTGTACTTTACAAGGCATTTTTTACTTTACGTACGATTACTCAGTAAAAAAGAGTATTTTTGCTCGAGCGAAAATTACGGAATTTGACGTTATGAGCGAATCCTTTACCCATCGAAATCTGTGTATTTTTATGCAGTCACAATACCAAAACCGTCTTGGAGACCGTTAAAGCCCCGGAAAACGAAGTGTTCATCACCAACACCCTGCATATGGTGTCCCAGAGCATGGACAACTTGATCATCGCCTGCGGTGGACTTTTACCGTTGCTAGCGTGCGCCACATCTCCGCAGAACGAAATTGACATGGTGGAGCCCAGTCAGGGATTGTCCATTGACATTGTCATTAGTTTCCTGCAGCGAATGGTCAATTTGGTGGACGTGCTGTGTTTTGCCTCGCCTATCAATCTGGCTAACTTGGAGAAGGAGAAGGGCATGCGGAAGGGAGGAATTCTGCGACAGTGTTTGAGACTCGGTAAATTGATAATATAATTCGTAGAAAATTTAAATCATATAATTTTACCAATAAAAAAAATATTCGGAATTGTGTGGACTAGAAATGTGTTTTAAAACAAATTATTTGTATATTATTTATTGATTTTTGCTCTATTGTTGCTGGATAATATTGTTTTTTTAACTGGGAAGTTTTTGTATTCTGTGGTATGCTTTTCGTGATGCTTGTATTTATCTGTATTATTGTATAAACAGTGTGTACGAATGCGGTGAGGAATTGTTTGGAATGCCGGGAAAAGGCTAAACCCAAAACCCCCCGAATTCCCGGAGATGAATCCGTGGATATCCGCAAAGTGGAGCATATGCAGAGTTTGATTGGTGGAGTACAACCTACGCCGAAGGTGAATTTATCTGGATTTTATTGGCAAAAAAATAATACTGTAAAAATGATGCGGTTGTGTAAATCAGCTGTACTTCTATACTGAAATTTTGTGTTTTTTATTTAATTATAGAATATCGTGGAGAATTTGGTCGGACAGCATCCCGTGACCGATATGGAAAAGCTGTTGCAAGACATGGATATTAATCGCCTGCAGGCTGTTGTGTATCGTGATATCGTAAGTGGTTAAATGCGTAGTACAGAGGCTATCACTGGAACCTTTAGAAACCTCCAAAGAGTGGTTTGCTTACGTAGCGATGTTAAAACAGCATGAATTGTTTGCCACAGTTTTTGTTTTTAATTGTTTATTTCGAGTGTGTTTTTCCGAAGTCGAATAAGTAAAAAGGAGTCGTGTTTATCTGGTTTTGCAGGAAGATACCAAGCAGGCCCAGTTTCTCGCGCTGGCCGTTTTATATTTCGTCTCCGTGCTGATGGTATCGCGGTACCGTGACATTCTGGAACCGGAAGGTGAGATGTTGCTTTCTTATTATTACAGTATTTTGTGTAAAGATTACATTTCGTATTCCAACAGGGTTGGTACTTCTTAATATTTCGTCTTTAACGTTCTTTTGACATTAACACATGTGATAAATACATCATCTTCTGCTGAGAATACATAGGCACGTTTTCCGTTCACCTTCGTATTATAGAATTATTTACATCTTTTATGATTGAATACCGTTTCTGCGTTTTCTAATGCATCCAGTGACACTCGTTTGAGATAAAACTTGCTTTATATATGAATATACAAAGATACTCAAATAATATACACATTTCATATGGTTTTGGTAGGTGATTATTGGTTACCTTATAGATTTAACATAATTGTTGTATTTCGGTTGCTAGTTGTCGCCAGTCCCGAGGAACTAGCCAACGCCGCTGAGGCGTTAGAACGCGTCTCCCTCTCCCGTACCGCCTCGGTCAACGACCCCGACGCGTCCACCCGTTCCATCACCTCCTCCGTTACCGATGCCGCCGACGGCTCCGGGAACACCGACAGCGAAAGTCTCCAGACGGTGCGTTCCACCGGGTCCCTAAACGGGTCGCAGGAGGGTATTTCGGCCATTAATGTCGAAGGTGACAAGCCCAGTGCGGAGGAGATGGTACCCAAGTATACCCCCAGTCAGTTGCCGAGGAATGCGGGGACCTTCGCTGTGGCTCCGGTGTCGGTGGCAAATCTGACGGAGAAACTAGAGAAGGCGCTGGGGACCACGGCGGCGTTGCTGCGGGAGATTGTGCTGGATTTTACGCCGTTTTTGACCAAGACGCTGATTGGGTCGCATGATCAGGAGTTGCTGGCGGAAGGGAAAGGTACGAGAGCGTATCGAACGTTTGATTGTTGTTTTTCGCTCATTCATCAATCTGATCAGTTTTGTTACTTAAATACAGTTAGTTTAATTAAAAGTTTTGTCAGTTTAGTATCGCTTTGTTTAATAACATTCGGATACAAGTTAGTGTTGGCCGATTTGCGTTTCGCGATTTTACGTTAATGAAAACGTTTCTGAACCTTGTATCACTTCGTGTTATATCAGTGCCTTGTAACAATTGTATACCGCATTAATTAATTAATATTGTACGAATGAAAGGACTACGTGATCAGCATTTTGGAGATTTTTCATATTGTTTCAGAACGTTCTTAACGATCTTTAACGACTGTAATTAATTTTGTTGATTTGGTTTTTCGTTCAGTTAGCCATATAGAGATAATTATTATATTAGATGACTATATCGACAGTCACATTGCATAAAATTTATACTAATGTGTTCTGCAATTCATGTAGGATTGTCTACGTTCAAAGATAGCTCATCCGTCGTGGAACTAGTGATGCTGCTGTGCTCGCAAGAATGGCAGAATTCCTTACAAAAACACGCTGGCTTGGCATTTATCGAGCTGGTCAATGAGGGCCGATTGTTATCCCATGGAATGAAAGACCATATCGTTCGTGTAGCTAACGAGGCCGAATTCATCCTTAATCGGATGCGAGCGGATGATGTGCTCAAACACGCTGAATTCGAGGTGAGAATTAGTTGACATGTGAATATGTGACGAAACGTAGAGTAATGGCTTTAAAACTGTCCACTTCGCGTGCCATTTATGCAGCTACAGCTTGGTGATACAAGACTACATCAAACTCTGTAAAATAGTTGTTTGTATCAAGTTTTTCTTAATTTTTCGCGGATGAGTGAACTAGCATGGGATATGTTGCATTTGGTCACTTTATACAGCGGATATACAGCATTTTGCTTGTTTTCTGTTGTGTGCACGAAAGATGTATCTTGTAGTCGCAATGTGCGCAGACCTTGCACCAGCACCGAGAAAATGCCAAGTTATGCGATCGTCTGATAAGCTCGGCCAGACGGCGGGATCATGCGTTTGCGAGGAAGACGGTGGAGAAAATATTGAGTGTCATGACTGATCAACAAGGCACATGGAAACTAGTTGGAACCAAGTAAGAAAATTTATTTTAGTGGCGAGATTAATCATTATCCAGTTTTTGTTTACGCCTTACACGTTCAAACTTTAATAGGGTATTCTTTAAAATTAAAACAATTTCGAATACTGGATTTATTGATTTTCCAAAATTAAGAAGTTAAACATTTAGCTGCGTAAGTGGCGAAAAATTGGAAACTGTTAAAACATGGAACGGTGATTAGTAGAACACAGAGAACTGTGCGAAGGAAATCGCATTTTAAAAAGTGAAGCTGTGCAGTTTATTTGACAGATGTTCTCATTACAGTAATGATTATTAATTACATCGTAAAATTAAACGAGTAAAGAGAGTTAGATAGTGTTAGCAGTTGAATGAGTTAGGCAATCGTTCGATAAATATAAAAAAATGATGTATTCAAGGATTTTACTTGCTACCATCTGGTTGCAGCAGAATGAAGCGCTTTTGGCGGCTGGATAACTGGGAGGATGACTGCCGTCGTCGACGCCGACTCGTACCTAATCCCTATGGCAGTACGCATTCCGAAGCGATTCTCCGGACGACAACGGCTAATACTGTCGAAACGGCTCCGGAGGACGCGATGCAGCAGGCGCAGGAGCCGTTACACGCTAAACTGGCTTCCATGGGACTGGGACACCGGGAGGTGCCCCTGGAAGTGGGAGATGATTCCGATGCAAATTCTGAAAATCAGGATATTGACTACATTACGACAAATACGGCGAAAACTATGGGTAGGTGTTTTGTTTGATGTAAGCGTTATCGGTAAAGGAGCTGGATTTCTTTCCGGTATTTGGAATATTTGTGGGCATTCAGTTCAGGTTTTTTTTAAATCTTCAGCCCGTTTTGAAAAATGTGATTTTTGTGTATTTTTATGCCACTGTGCGCAAACTGTAATTTTGTGTTACTTAGGGTGGTCTTTTTCTGGCTTTATTTTAGATTGAGCTACGGAAACGGTTTTTTTGTGATACCCATTTTTTTCTTTTTATTCGTCTTTTGATTTTTCGCTGTGGATACAATATAATAATGTCCCAGCGACTTTACTCGGAATATTACACTTTCCGTAGCAGACTGATCTACTCCTAATGATGTGAACGGTAGTGCACTGGCTTCTGCTCGCCGGGCTTACGATGTCGACAGTTTTCATAGCATCATGATGTTACAAAAGTTTGTTTGAAATTCGTTTTTATGTTTACTGATATATGGATTGATTCAGTTGTGTGAGAATTCTTTTTATCTGAAGATTTAGTTGTGAGAGAATTTTTTGATCTGAAGCAGTTTAATTCAAAAGTGTGATTTTTGTAGGTCCAGTGACTTTCACCACGGAATGCAAGCTGATTGCGCCGGGAATTGTGCTCAAAGGAACGATATCCATCACATCTAATGATCTGTATTTCGATGCGGATGAGGAAGATGCGGAATTTGTTGCTACTGATCCAGAGGTAAGGTACTCGGCTTTAATCCGAAAGTTTTCGTCGGATTTCTCCGAGGTGGAATTTGGGTATTATTGAATAAAATGTAATATAAATGAAGTTCAATAATCAACCAAACTTCATGGCAATAAACCAGCAATATTTAATTTTAAGAAATTACTTTACTAAGAACCTAATATTAAAAATTAAAAAAATAAGTTGATTTTAAATGCCGAATAAAATAAAAAATACGAAATTTAAATTATTTTATTAAATAAATTACAGATAAATTAAATTTGTTTTAAAAGCTGCAGATAATAAATTAAACGGTAGTCAAAAATATTCTGAAAAATTGCAAGGGTGTTCAATGGAAACAGTCTCAAGTTGTGCATGGAATAAGATGCTCATCTAATCTCAGCTGCGCTTTATGCTGGGTTGTTAAGCGGAATGCAACTAATAAGTTGCATCCTGTGCGTGTACTCGTGGGGTCCAAGTTGAGCGGGACGGTGTTGGTCACTTTTCTACCCGTCAGACATCGCGATGACACTTGGCCGTCTGCGTAAGATCAATCTTATGGCAGCAGGCATCGAGATTCGTTGACGGGATGCAGCATCTTAAGAGGATGCTCCGACTGACCCAGTAGCGTCTGCACTGAGAAATAATACCCCATTTACGGTTCCGCCATACTGATTGTGAATGATGATGCTGCGTGTGTCCCGTGGAATGAGATTCGGTGTGCTTGAATAAACTACCATGAGATTAAGTGTGGAATTTCCATATTAATGGACGACTAATTCTGTCCCGTTTGGTGGTTGAGGGTCAAGTTGGGATGCTTCTAAGAAAGTTTGATATTGTCGAAATCCATTTTAAAAAAAATAGGTTTGTTGTGCTTTTGATTCATGTTGTTTGCGTAATTAATGATAACAGGATCACTGTCACCCGAGTACGAATTTGTTGGCGCTTGTCGTAGTGTAGTGGCTCTCTGCTTCTTGCTACGCGCGGTCAGTCGGGAGCGGTTATGTTTCGTAATAGTTGAAAACATTTGTAAGAATCGTTTTACGAACATTCGTAGGAAAAGTTTTTTAATGTTTTGAATTGTTTTATTACAGTAGTAATTTAAACTGACACTAATGGAGGGCATGATTAGCTCAGGAACTCAGGCTAACAGTCCTAGCACTGATCAGGAATAATAAAAATAATAACAAAAATTAATGGAAGATTGAATGATAATAATCTTAGTGGTAGACTACAGTAGAAGGCGTTTTGTTAATATTATGCAATATATTTTTTTTAAATGTCTTTCACGACTGGCATTGCTAAAAATGTTTCTGTGTGCGTTCTGGTGTTTATCGGGACATACGAACTCTTCGTATCATCGTATTTTGGAGCTTTTGGAATGTATTTTGACTGGGTTTCCCTATGTGAACAGCAGCGCGCATGGGCCTTATAATCGGTAATTAACGTAATGGACGCAATTTTCGGCTTATGTCCAGCATGCCGGCTGTCCCCCTCCCGGAGTGTGTAAACCCGCCAGTGCAATATGATCCCTTTTGAAAGGTTAATTCTTCCATAGGAGATTAACAGGTTTTAATTGCCCGGTCCGCTTTCTCAGACCTGTTTATTATCCGGCCACTTTGCCGAATTATTCTGCTAATTTTCGGGGCTGTACCGCAGCTTATCTGATGCGTTCTTCGGGATTTTTGTCTTGGATTAGAAATGGTGAATGTGTGAGAAAGGTCATTGCTTCGCCGATTTGCGATCCACTTGACAAGTACCGGAAAAATGTCCAGTAATTTCGAAATTTTACGGAATAGTGTATTAAAATTATTTGTTGTCTTGTTATTCATTATTTGTTTTTTTGGGTATATATTTTAAAATCAATATTAAAGTAAATATGTAAAAAATGCAATAAAAAAATTTGTTTATTTAGAAAATGTTTGGGAACCTTCTAAAATATATTTCCAGAATAGGTGAATTTTTATGTTAAAAATTAAAATGTGATATTGGGAAAAAATGTTCAAAAGTTTTTCTGATTTATTTCCGATTTCAGAAAAGCTGATCTATGCAAACGAAATACGAATAGTAGTTTTCGAATGCTGGCTGTTTTGTGTATGAATTATGGATGTGGTTGTGGTTTGGGGGGATAACTTAATTATCGGTTGGACTTTAATTTACAACATCCGCATGATGGATGATGCGTCCCGAGTTCCCTGTCCGGGCATTGTGATGTTTGACACTGTGCAACCAATTAGAAGTAATGCACATGTAAGTCAATTAGGCCTACTCCATTGAAAGCTTCTAAACGGGAAAATGGGCCATTTTGCTGTGGATATATAATCGAGTTATAGGGGCATTTCACTTGTTATTCTGGCTTACATCGAGTTACACTATGGTGTAACATACAGAGTACAGAACTGGTGGTTAAGAATTATCGTAGTGTACTGCCATTAATGATTAGGTTCTCGAATGCTATGTATGGCTGTATTTCGTTAATAATGTGGAAGAAAAATTTGTTGTTGAATTCTCTAGTAATTTAGATTTTTGCATTATAAAATTAAGTTAAAAAGTAGTAAAGTGTTTAATAACGTATGAGATTTAAATCTTCGAAAAATATCCGTTTCTGTATCGGATGCGATTAAAACATTCGATCAAAAACAGCGTTATGTGAAGACTCAATACATGTGTGAACAAAACATTCATAAATTAGCTAGTTAACTTTTTAGATTAAGGTGTCTACGGAAGAACTGAAACTGCTGAAAAATAATGGTCCTCTTCGACCAAATAATCATAGTAAAATACTAATGCGTGAAAAATTTTGTACGTTGAAAAATAATTATACATGTGCTTTTATTGTTTCGTCGGTTTGTGTTTTTGGATTCGATCTTTTTGCCATTCAGGAATGGTTGCAAGATATATAGGACTGTGCATTGCACGTAACTTACGAGTGGGTATTTTGCATTATCCTGGCGACATGGAATGTCGCCGGCAGTATTAAGGAAAATGTTGGTGTCTGTTGACGGTTGGTAGCACGCTATATTCCGATTAGCCCATGTCGGGCTCATGTCTGGCAAATCCGCAGTAACATGACAGATTGATAGACTGGGAATTGTTCATTACCGCGCTGATGTTGTTGCTGGCAACTTGCTGCCATGGCCCCGGCACGTCCGGAAACGGCATCAACTACCCAATTGCTACTTGGCGTGATCTTGTGTATTGTAAACTAGATCTGGCCTTTCGTTCAATACATTTATTAAATAACATTTTTATTTTATTTTTCGGTTATATTTCAGTGCAAGGACTTTGTTTAGGAAGTGAAATTGGTTGATTTTTGCTTTTCAAAGGACTTATTTACATATTCGGTGTTCACTGAAAAAATTGTTTTTTTATTTGAAAAAAAGTTTTGCCTTTTTTATTTTATTTGAAAAACATTTTAAATGTGAAAAAAATCTTTTGAGGAAGAAACGAATTTTTTTAACATGATCTGTAAATAGAATATATTCCTTAATATTTTATAATTTTTCGTAATAAGTTCGGTTGATGAAATATTTTGAATGCTTTTGTTATTAAAATTTTTGTGAACTTTTTCGAAAATAAACGGATTGCTTTTGGCTTCGTGTGTTTGCAGGCTTCGAAAATAATTTCGTTTTATGGTTAGAAAATTGCACTGGCTTATTACAAATATCGCATACCGTTGAATAAAGTATTTACGTACTGTTTTCTCCATTATTCACTGTGTGTATTCTATCTGAAAACCGCTCAAGTCGTTCTCAGACGGATATTTGAGAGGTCGCTAATGTTGCTAAACGATTTCCGCTGATAACGATCACCGCGTGACAATTTGACGGTGCGCGAGACATTTAATTATTCTGTTCCTTCCGGGCTTGCAATTCTCAATCAAACACACATCCATCGCCATTTTCCGTCTATACATGTCAAGGTCAGGGCGAAATCAGCCAAAATCTCTAATATAACCATCACGACACAATCACCATACAATTCCCAACAGAAAAAATTATAAAAAATGTCAGAATGAAATTTTATTAAAATTCAGTTCATATTGATAAACTGTGCATTGGTAATTAACTCCCGTGTCAACCTCCACGTCTGCTTGGCCGCTTGCTCCAACGACGCCGGGGATTTCCCGCGAAACAGGTCGAGATTAGGTAGAAAATAATGCGGACATTTTCGGCATTGTAAACAGGAAATCAGCTGTAAAAGGATCCCATTGATCCGGTCAAACAGGCAAATATCCACCCATTCAATCTCCCGCGGGTGTTTCTCACACTCGTACAAAAGGAGGGTCTTCATGTGGTAGTTGGTGACGGGATTCCCTGGGAGGTCTAGGTGGCGGTCGCGGAGGGTTTTGAGGATGCTTAGACATTTTTTACGGCAGCCATTTTGTAACAGACGTTCTTCGGCGTCGTTGAAGTTCATGACGAACGCGTCGCCCTCCATGGCGGTTTGTTTCGTGATAAGGTTGGAGCATTCGCGGGAGTACAGGTTGAAGCCTTCCGTTTTCACTTCGGCGACGATGCCTGCTTAGAAAAACTGCATGAGAATCGTTGTTATTTGAGAGGGATTGACTACTCATTAGAATCTGAGATTGGATTTTTTGGTTTTGCTACAGTAATGTTATTTCCGTTTGTGTACATCAGCTCTTATTCATTATTCCGTACGAAACGATGCTACGTAATTCTACGGATGAGAGTTAACACTGGAGAAAGTAAGAAATTTCGTAGTATGATGGCATGTTGTTTCAAACATTAATCGGAAAATGTCAGTTGGAAGGTGTAAATACAGCTCGAAATTTGCCAAGAAACCGCATGTTTTTAATTTTTCCAATGGGTATTTTGGTTTTGTCTGTATCGTCGCTTATCGTTTTGATTGTGGATTTTTTATTGACATATTACGGTAAATAACGAACACCAGGAATTGTGGGTCGTTATTAGCTGCATTAGACTTGTTGGCCGCGTCCAGTGATGTACGAATGACCGTAGTGTAGTGGCAGACTGGCAGTTAGTGTAGTGGCAGACTGGCAGTACGATGATCGTACAAATAACTTTGCTTAGATCGAGTTAGATAAATGCATCAGCATTTCGAATTAAGTTTTTCCTGGTTTTCAGTTGTTCATAGTACATATCACCAACGGAAACTTGTATGTTTTCAGCGATTTACATAGATAGTTAATGTTCTAAAAGAAAGCCATCGATATTCAATGCGGCGATAAATATTAGTAAAGAAAGCGTTTTCACATGGCTTTATTACCAGGATAGATCCCTAAATCAAACAAGAAAGTGTGAAATCAATTGAAAGAAATTCGTATTGGAAATAGTTTAGTCCGTTTTATAAAATCATGAGAACTCAGATAAAAGGGGTATTCAAAGCAAAAGAATTAAAAAAAGCGGAAAATATCTAAAAGAAGCTTACATCATAGAAGAAAATTCTCATTAACTGTTTATTACGTGTATGGGGTGGATCACCGTATATTAGCGTAACAAACCTGGATGGGGCCAGGGAATATGGGGAATCGGCCAGTGCGCCGCACTCCGCGGCCAAATCCCGATACACTTAAACGCCGGGGTGATCTGCACCGTGTAGCGATCCCTCACCCGCAGCTTCACCTCATTACTATCCGCGACGATCTTGACTTGATCGCGGTAGCGGCTCTTCTCCGCCGCCTGTCCCACCAGGCCCTGGAAACGGGAGCGGATCTTCCGGGCGGACAGGTAGCCGCTGGCCGTGATAAACTCCACCCACAGGGACATGGAGCGTTTACGGCCGTCGCTTAGTTTGAGCACGGCACATCCCGGGATACTCCCGTCGTCGACAAAATTGAAGACACCCATCTGGTTGAGGAAGAGGACAATTTCGATTTCTGTCGGGGAGATGACCTCGAGGCCTTCGAAGCGGCCGTTGACTTCGGTTAGGGTCGAGATGAAGCGGGGCTCTTGTACCTAGGGAAGCGCGACTGTTTACAAGTGTAATACAACCGTTGTTGTTTTTTGCAATAAAATTGTTCAGTAGTTTTTTTTAAAATTACCATTTTTTTCCATAAGTAAGGTTTTTTGTAAAATATCGCGCCCCGAATCGAGTGCATACGAAGACCAAATCTAAAAATGCTTTGTAAAGTGATGAAGTTTTCTGCTGTACGTAAGTCGTTAAAAACTGCATCTAGTTTTTCGTGTAGATAGGTAGTAATTTTTTGTAGTTTTTTACTGAGAAAAATGTTGTTAACTTTGCTTTTTTGGGTCTTTTATGCGAAGTGCTTTCTTGCACTCTTTCAGTAACAAGCAGCATTTTATTGCTATCTTTTAATATAACTTGTAAAGGATAATATGAAATAACGAATATACGAGTGTATGAGATTACAAAAACTATGACATTGACCTACTTCAACTTCCTTGAGAATATCTTGAACAATCTGTGCAATCTCCATCAGGGAACGGCTGATGGAGATTTTGCGGGTTGTAACGCGGTCCATGTAGAATTTGTTGAGCTGCTGTAGACATTTTGTCTGTTGCGCCAGCATTGTATACCGTTATCCCACAAACTGCTCAGTGTTAGGAATAACGGAAATTTGTAATCCAGTTTAATCCGTTCGCGATTTGAGTGGCGAATTTCCCAGTTAACGCAGAGTGCGATCAGAAAGTCATAAAATTAACATTCTTCTTAAGTTGAGTTATCCATAAACGTGGGATAAACTGCTAGAATGGATGTAGAAGAGTTTCCTGGGATGTTGCAGTCCTTGTAGTAAAGGTTGTAGTGAACATTGCGTGGTGGCGGTTAGCTAAAGATTGCGTGCGCAAGATGGTCGACTTGGGTTGAGTGAGGCGCGGCAAGTTATTGCTCTGCCAATCAGGAACCAGTTTGTGTTGTGATTGGGCGGTGAGCGGCTGTGCTACCGCCAAATGCAGAATTGCAGATGCATAAAAGCAGTACATGTACTCGTACATATCGACTAAACGCTGTTTGGGTTATTCAGTCAGCTCCAGTTTGCTTATAAAATTCCGTACATCCAAATTACGGAGTTCTCTAATGTTTCATGCGAGGTTTTGGTTTTCGACAGACCGATTTACTTACTCTGTTTTGCACTACTTCGAACATTCCAATGTTTGGTTTGTGTATTAAGAGAACTTGGGGAATGCAGTGCAGTTATTTTTATTTATAAAATACTGGAAATTTATATTGAATTCGATCACATTTTACAATCTTCAGAGAACATTATAAATCATTTTTCGTCAGTTAAAATATGAAAAATGGTAATCTTTCGAATGCCAGTACAGCGCGATGGCCATGCGGTGGAGAAACATTGTAGTACAGAGGCTTTTATATGACCGATTGTTTCCTTTGCGTACTTCGAAGTACGAGTCAGAAACTAGCCTTTTCTTGACGGATACACTGAAAGTTATTTTCCGTTGAAATTTTTTTCCGATTTCAGCTTCCACATATTTTATTTTCAGTGGTAATCTTGAACGGTTATCGTAAGCTGCGCTTACCGGCTAGCGTGTTTATATCTACGTTAGAAAGCGTAGTGCAATGGCACGGAAGCATGAAGGCATACGCTCGTTAAGCATTTTCGATGCTAGACTATCGCAGACGATGCCAATTTCGAATATATTTTATGTACTTCGAAGTACAACTAAAATTTTTTGTGCTCTCGCTTTACTGGAAACTTTTAGCTTATATACAAGAAAAATTGTTGTGCATTCGCTTTATCAGCGGTTTAGAATCTAAGGACTTTCTCATGACACTTTTGGGAGTTATGGTGATTTATCGATTGTGATTGGATTCGATTAACCGTAGACGGTGTGGCGTCACAGAAAAGAGGGATGTGAAAAGATGCCGTGCGTGGCATATGCATCCTAAAGCGTAATCCATGTTCGTGCATTAGAATCGTAGCGTCTCAAGATTGTCGCGCATTTGTTGATAACTTGCGCAGTTGTGGCCACGGGCCATGATGTGGCCTGTCACGGAGACGGGGTCGTCTGTCTTACGTCTGCATGTGCGGAAATATTGGCCGGTTAATCGGTGAGGGATTATACTCATGGCTGACCGGAATAATTAACCGGTTACATCTGAATATTTACGGATACATATAGCCAACGGAGTTTTCACATGTTATTAACGATTGTTTTTATGAGTTGTGACATTGCTCTGCGGTTGAACAGTGAAGTTTTTTGTTTACAAAAGTGCAGGTTTTTTAGTGTTGAGTTTTTTTTAAATTCAGGTGTTTTCGTTTTAATTTTTTTCAGTTTTGAATTATATTCTTCGGGATAATTTTCTGTTCAAGTGCGCAGTGCATCTGGTTTTAACGTTGGGTGTGCGAGAGAAATCGTAGTGTAGTGTGCTTAAACAGTTTAAACAGTATATATACGCTGTTACCCAACTATTGTATCGAGAAAGCATTGTTTAAACTTTTTTGGGTACATATTTTCATTAGGGAACGGGTACAAAGATTTTGTATAACTTATCAGAAAAATGACAAACGCTCAAAACATCACTACAGTGGAAAAGTTTGAGTAAAATTGTTTACAGCTTTTATTTTACAAGTTTATGTTGAGGAAGATGTTATCGATTCTAGTAATCCAGAAAGGGTATTGCACACGAATAACGCGTGCAGCTGGTCGTAATTCATTTTCGAAAAGTCGGCCTGCTCTGAATAAATGTAACGGAGGGAAATTGTGGCAGTGAATTAAAAGCGCATTGAGATGTTATTAGAGCAAATCAGAGTCGACAACTGCTGGATAATAGATGGTAATGCTCTCTCCCCGCGTTTCCCTTGATTTGCCAGTGTAGTCATGCGAGCCGCTCATTACATTGCAGATCGTAATGTTGGTCAGTTTGGATTGTGACTGTTGTTTGCGATGGTGTCTGTTGGGATAATTGAGTTTGTGCGCCCGACTTTTGTACATGATAATGCAATAAAAATGGCTTTGTCCATCAGGAATTAATTCAATAAGCAGTGGAGCATTCTTGGAAATACATTGTACAGCAGTGATGTTAGGATAAGAAATAAACAAAACAAATACGAAATAATTAGAATGATAAAATATCGCACAGACAAAACAAAAAAAATGATTAAAATCATAAAATTAAATAGATATGGTTTTACGTATTTTTTTAAACTGTAACTTTAGTAGGTTTAGTGCAAGTGTGAAAATGGGTTAGCGAAAAATGTAATTTCATAATTTCAATTCCATATGCAAGTTTTATGTTTTCGAGACTTTGTCCCGCCTTCTGGAACCTGTGCTGAAAGCCACTACACTACGATTGTACTTGTAACGCTATCTGCGCCTTTGTATGCTGACTACTGCACGCAAAAGAACGCTGGAAATATTTTTGATTAAATACAAATATGACGGGGAACAAATAAATGAAAAATGGTTGGCCGTTCTTATTTTGATTATATATCCGTATTATGTAGTTAGTAATGTCTTCGATGTAAAATTATTGTGGAATATGGATGTGCTGCGGATTTTACTGGAGCACGCGTTGCACTCTTTGTGTCGTGTTCTTGCGCCTGTGTATGTTCTTGTGCTTGCATATGTCAGCAGATATACGGGAATGAACGGTGCCCTGTAATTATCGGCTTCCGCGTTGTTAATTGGTCGGGATGATTGGCAGGCACATGCTGGCATTTTGGCAGGAAAAACGAGATCCTTGTTTGGACAAATTGATTTGCATTGTGCGCTGCTCCATGCAGATGCATGCAGCCGTTTATTCCGTAATAAGCTCCAATTTCAACCAGCGCGTTTATTGCGCAGCTAAAAGCAGTAGACTGGAAATAATAAAGAAAAATAACTGAATAACAAGATAGAATTATCTAGCATAATTTCGCCAATAAAATAATATGGAATTTTAATTTTTACGTTCCATGTTTCTTTGTTGCGGGAAATCAGTTATAAGCAGTGAATTTTTTTAATTGATTTTAAGTTAAATTCTAAATACTCGTTACATTTTGAAATTTTAATTGATTAAACGTATGAGCATCTGAAATTGTCCAAAGTGGAAAATGTGGTACAATATTTCTTGAGTAATTGCTGATGACAGGTTAATGGTCTGGAAATACTACTTTTGGTTGGGCGATATTTAGGATAATTCCGTCAAACGCACAGGTTTACGACAGAGTAAAGTAGCAGATTTGGCAATTTTCCTGTCAGCTTGTCAGGCTCTTAACTGGCGTGCAAAACAATCCTCCTGCTGTGAAGATTGCCCACTTGATGATTTGAAATAATCAACAAGAAGTCCGATAAATCAAAAATCCAGGACTGCGCAGTCTACCAATGATTCTCTTAAAATTCATACAACTCGCGAGCACGGGGCAGTGTCACCGCACGGTCCGGAAAATTCCAGGAAAAATAATTACGATTCAAAAATAAAATTTAAGGAAGGTGGAAACAGAATTGAAACAAAAATGTGCAGATGCTGCTGCCGCCGTGATGAGAGAATCTTTTATGCTTAGACTGAATGCATGTGTGCAAATAACATGCAAGAATAAATTTGATTAATTGTTGCATCGATATCGAAAAATGACTGTATTGATAGTACATAAAAATTATAAAGGCACGAAAAAATCGGGATTGTGTTTAGAACACTGCACATGTTTATGAGTGTGTAATAAATTTCGGATTTATTTATTTGCCTAAAGTTTTAAAGCCATTACACTACGATTGTCTGATAATTCTCTGGTAGGCAACAATGATAACGTGCTGCTGTCGTAGCATTTGGTTCGTGCAGGAAGCGTAGTAATACCTGAAATTGAATATATATTACAGAATAAAAGCTGATTAGCCTTGTTATCACTTGTGGCGCAGTATTGCTTCCATTTTGTGTTCACCTGGTGTTTCGTCGATGAAACTGCATTGAGAAATTATAAAGTACAATTCCCTTGCTTTAATAACACTTTTTTGGTTTGTTATAGGTTCTGCGGTATTGTGATAATCTCCACGGACACTGGAGCTTCTACGATATCCGAGCC
>JAQGAU010002091.1:0-16682 GCA_034698045.1 Paramacrobiotus richtersi
CGCACGTAGCAACTGCTGAATTATGCTGGCAGCGATAATGTATCGCTACTCAGTCAGTTATGTGTTGGCTCCAGTGCAAGCAGTATTAATAAACATCTTATTACATGCTACTTTCACGACCACAGTCAGTGCTGTACTGGGCTTGCGTGGATACGTGGCCACTGTCCGTTACACATAGTCACATACCTTTGAGTGAGCAGACAAACCTTTATTTATATTTTTAGCCTTATTTATATTTATTTATTATTATTAATTTATTATTAACTATTTGTTATTAGTAAAAATATATTTTTATTATTAATTTATTTCTATTTATTTATTATTATAAATTCATTAATATAAATTCATTATTATTGCTTTATTATTTTTAATTGACTAATATTTATTTATTATTATATGTTTGTTAGTATTGATTTATTATTAATTTATTATTATTTTAGTATTATTCTTTTATTATCGTTAATTTATTATTATAAATTTATTATTATTATTAGTTCATTATTATTAATTTATTAATAATTAATAATGAATTTACAGCTATCTACCGACAGACGGTGTAGTGGGTACAGTGTGGTCAGTTCTGTACTGACCAATACTGTGCTCAAGCGGCCACAGCCTGGTTCGGCACTGGTCAGTTTGCGTAATATCATCAATAACTTTAAAATGCGTTACATAATTTAACTCGAGAAGGCGGCTTGCAATAGACAATAGGTAACCTTATTATCACCTACATGCATTAAAACGAAGTTTTCGCTACTGTTCGAAATAATGCAACAAAACTATCATTATGAATGTGCCACGCCCGATTCCCACCATTCACGGTGTATTGTGCACTATGTATCGGTCCTTCCCATGCGGTGGAATTTGCACCGCATTCATAACTTTTGTTCTATTCATCATAGAATTCTGAAAAAATTCAGGGAAGTACTCTGAATGAAGACTATCTAATGCACAAAGTTTCAAAAGAATCGCATCACAGCTTCTATGTGTGGGATTTGAAGGGTTAAGAAGACTTCACTGCGACTGTGGATTCTCTTGGTTTCGACGATGGTGGAATTCCAATCGGCAATTGCTGCGGAAAGCGGTGGAAGGTGAAGTTTACACGATTCCAAATTCCCTGAGAAGCTTCGCCTGGAATAAAGAAGACATTTATGTGCCAATTGACTGCTCCGCATTACCGTTTCAATCGGGCACTGCTTCCATCGATTTCCTGCAACAGCGCTTTTCGATAAACGATGACAGTGGTGAGTTAGTTAGTCTGCCGTCCGTTTCTGCAGAGATCTTTGCAAGTCTATCAAATCGACCGATTAGCGCGCTTTTGCACCATCAGCTCCACTCATAACGTATACGAGTACAGTATTAATTTATAGTGCGTCAGTTTTACAGATCTGTACATAGTACATACATACCTACCACACGAGCAACAACAGCACCCAGACGTTTATTCAAAATCCCCATACAGCAAGCCAGAAAACGATATAGAGCGTGATATCATCAGTCGAAATCAGAAGCTCGTTCCCAGATTCTGAGACCAGTAAACTGACCTCGTATTCGGCAACCCATGACGGCTATAATGTACTATCAAGTGTTTTCAGATTCTGGAAACGGAGTGTCAAAATGCATGAACAGCTCGGAAGTTGTGGATTCGTTTCCCGTATTCAGCGAGAGTCCTATGACCTCGGAACAATGCGCCCTTCAGTTCAGCACCAACTGTGCACCGGACGAACGGACCCGTTCGAACTGTATGACTTCCCGACTTCTGGAGATTACCTGCAACGTAATGGCTAGTTCGGAAGAGATCAGCTTAATGGCCACAGCCATGGCCAAAACACCTCCACGCCCGACTCGAATCAATCTCTATGATGGCGCAATCATCTCGCTTGCTAATTTTGCCCCAATCTGTCGACAGGTTGTAATAATGAATTTGTGGGAGTGCACAGATGATCGAGGGACGGGCAAACCGGACGATCTGCGCATGTTCAATCTTTTGCAGTTCTCTTTAAGCGACTGCTACAGTCTTAATATCGCGAAGAGGGATTTCCAACGGATTACAAAGTTAAGGATCATCCAGTTGAGGAATTCGACCGTACTCACTATGGAAATGGATACATTTAATGAAATGCCTTCGCTGCGCGTTCTTGCATTGGAGTATGGCTTAAAGAACTTCCGCTCGTTCAGCGCAGAAATCCGCGACTATCTATTTCGTTTGCATTGCAGCTGTGAGTTTGCCTGGTACAGACGATGGTGGAGTAACAACACTGCGTTGATGCGTAAGGCACAAACCGGTGAGATGATAGTTTTTGACGATGCGTGGGAGAATGGCGAGTTTGTCAAAGACGACATTTACTTGCCCGTTGATTGTTTGACACCACCATCTGGGTCCGCTTCCATTAAATTCAACCTGATTGAATTTTCACTTAACGAAAAGGAGTGTTCCTCTTGAATAGTGCGGTACTGCTATGAACTGGAATGTTTTTGCTATGGACCATTACTCTATGGTTAACGGTTTAGGAAACTCTATGTTAACGGAGCACCCATTAATTGTTCCTACTGGTAATAATAATTGTCTTGTGAATCTGATTTCTGACGAACTGGTGACTAGAGAAAAAGGTCCCGCTCGGGTGCCGAAGCGTGGTTACAAGTTTAAACCGACTCCAAGGTCACCGGCTGGAAGTCTCGTGTAAGCGCCGTGCAAAGCATAAAAACGAGTTTCCAGCGCTCAACCTCTTCATTGTCGCGGAACGGTTAAAGTTCTTACAGTTGTGCAATTGACTGATATTCTGGCAAGTCGGACAGGCATTTGATTAATTTAAAAAGTGACAATATCAGAATCCACCTGCTCATAAGGACGTACGTGTTTTTGTGCCAATGCTGTTACGTCATAGCTTCATAAGCTACAACAAAATCCTTAGCCATATCGATCAAAGAATCCACTTCGGTAACGCAACCAGTCTGCCAGAAAACTCAGTCAGTCCAATTTCAGTTACATCTGAAAAAAATCGATTCTTAAAAAGTATTTCTCTCAGAAATTCGTTCAAGTGCTCGAAAAGTTCTTTTTCCAGTTGAACGTCCTCCATTGGAGATATCAGTAGACATTGGAAATCTCTTTCCAGCATTTGGCAGAGGTCACGAAGTTTGCTCATTAGTGCAACGGCTCGCCGCACCAGTATTTCCGTATTCAAACTATAACAGATGCGAAATTGCCAATCCGTCAGTTCATTGCTTTTGTTTCGTTTATTCAAATGTGCTATGTAATACGTACAAATCAAATCTGTCTTATTCACGTATAAACGGATTGTTTATCTTCTCGAGCAATTCAAACCGTCGGCAACAAGCCAGAAGCTTGCACTTAATACACATGATAATGCAAAGTCCGAACATGGGAAAACGGTAAAGTTTATTGATTCCCAAAAAGCTGGCACCACATAAGTCACACAGTTAACAGAGCGGCAGAATCATTTAAGCGACCCAAAAACAGAACGATCCCAAAACATGTCAGCATTCCTGCTATCGCACTACTGTCACTACAAACTGAAGCTCAAACCACCACTAATCTTCTGCTCGTAAGATTTAAAGACCATTACATAAAAGAGAAGGGCGCCAAGAAATTCAGCACCTATTATTAGCTATTATTGCTTGTTCAAAGGACATCCGCAGTTGGCAATTCAGTACCCTTTCTTCAACTATACTTATTTCCGATAAATACGCCGAAAAAGAAGAACAATACGCCAGCGATGAGCAGGGCAGCCAGGTAGACAGCAAACTTGCACTGCCACGGGCTGCGCTGCAGAAATCGAAACTGCTCAGGAATCCACGTTTTCCAGCTGTATGTCATTTTGGCTATGTTGCTGACAGAAATGACGACGTCGGCTTTGGTACCTGTGTTCCCAGCCGTGTTCAGATCGGAACGCGTCCCGGAAATGGCTGCAATTACAACAATACGGGAAGTAGCATTCAGTCTGCTGCACTGCTATTCATGAATAACCGTCTTACATAACCAGTAAAAGTTTCTGAGAAATAGGACTAATAATGCAGAATTCGCAAACAACTTTTACTGTATGATTAACGAATAAAACATACAGTGTAAACGAAAGAATTTAATACTACATATACGAACACAGTAATAACGAAATACTGTACAAGATAAATGTAAAAAATACTATAATAAATATCACTTAGTTCTTACCAGTCTGTTTGAGGTTGCAGGTATTGTTCATCAGCTGCAGTACCGCCGCCTGTTCGCCTTGGAACTGGCCTCCCTGCACGGCCTGGTACATCCTCCGGTTGAAGGCCTGCCCCGATGTCGGCACGCTCTGGCTCTGCTGCAGATAATGCTGTTGCATTGCTGGCTGATTGTTCTCCGCCCGCGCCAACCGCAAAAACCCCAGAGCCAACTCGGGATTGCCGCGCACTATGTTGGCCACACGGTGCTGCTGCTCCGGGCTAGGCGGAGAATTCAACGCCTGCACCAGCTGCTCATAGGGTTTGACCATACTCCCCCGTATCCGATGTGGCGACGACTGACCGGACCAGACCGCAGCGCGGAAAGTGGGCACGCTGTGGACAGTCCCGTTCGGTGCCGCAGCAGACCCGTCCAGGATGTTGGCTTGCGCGCTCTTCAGTGTTTCCTGTATCGCCCTCAACGGTCCGCTGTCCCCTTTTATCCCCATACCGGCGGGATAAAGCGACCCGTCCATCAACATGCTGGACGGTGGACCATGGACACCTTGATTCGAACTGGACGCGCCGGCGCCGCCATCGCGATCCGGGGGCATGACCCGGTTCAAAATTGCTGCGCGGCGCCTTTCGAACTGCTGGCGTTGAATGTCCTGCTGCTGCTGGCCGGGCCGTCCCCACTTCTGGCGCACCTGCGGGCAAAAAGGCACAAGACACTTGCTCTCGTTGCACTCTTCGGCATGGTGACAGGCAGACGAGACCAGCATCTTGCAAATGTTGCAGCCGCCATGGGATGCCTCCTTGCAGTTCTTGCTATGGGAGATGGCATCTTTCATCTGCTGACAACTGGATAAACGGCAGTCGGTGTCACGGCACTGGCTGGCATGCACGAAGGACTGGACGCAGCGTTTGATTCGGTTGCGTAACTCACGGGCTGCTTGCACCTTGGAGATGCCATCGTCATCCAGACTGACTATATGGATGAAAACGAATGCTACAATGGAGCTGCCGTAATTGGATTAAGAATTTACCTGCAGATCTGCCTGCTGTGTTATGACGAAAAGGTCTCGCCGCCGCACACACGAAGCACCAGGTCAAGGTGCATTTTTCGCTGTGGCGAAAGATGCTGTTGGCCACTGCACAGTTGGCCACTGTAAGACAATTGAAGTACTATAGTAATGTATATAGAAACACTTCGCAGCCGACATTGTTGAGTATACTCGTATCACCTGCACACCAGCCTGCACCTAGGACACTTCGCCGCACTTATTATTATTTAATTAGTATTACCGGAAATTATTATTATTTAACTAGGAATTTTCTTTCCTCTGCTGAAAAAACATATTACCAGAGCGTATCGTATTGGTAAATAATGTTCGTACAGTAATCAGCATATTATTTCTAAATATTAATTAATAAATTAAAAATCAGTAACTGACCATCCGTAGCTACATCAGTTGATCCGTAGCGTAACTGGCTGGCTAATTTTCTTTTATAATTATGTCACTGTTATCAGTTTTATGTCACTTGAATTAAATGTCACTTGCAGTTTACAACGAAAACTGATGGCAAGGGAAATTCGTGAATAAACTTCACGTTACTATAGCATATAATATATTGATAGGAAACTTTGATATGAATACTTTGATAGGAAACAACCAACATAATATTATTATGTTGGTTGTTTCCTATCAAAGTATTCGCTAAGTATTGCTATATCAATAAAATCATCATACACTGTGTTATCGCTAATATTTCTTATTTTATTGTAATATTAATATTTTCGCTTGCATTTATCTAGATTTAGATTAGATCTATAATACGCTCGGCCTCCCCGTACTGTCAGGATCCCTCTGACCAAAAAGAGAAACAGAAAACCGATAACATATGCAGATTCTCCGTACCGGAAAAGAGGTTCACATGATATTTTCTTGTAAAAAAAATAGGTAGATGCATAATTGCTCATAAATAACGCTGAAGCTCTAGGTAACCGAATTCCATGCCATTGTTTTTACAGTTATTTCTTTCGGATGGGATTTTGATGCTTACCCGCGCAGAGATTCCCAGCTGTGCACTGCGTGGCGTGCACCATAAAATCCTCCATCGCCCGGCACCACTGCAAATTGCGGCCCCTCGGGGACGCTGCACCAGCGACATTCTCGTCTGGGCAATCGCAGCCATCATCGATATGTATCATCCAAAACACCAGGTCCCGAACGATCCTTTCGGTGTCTGGCTTTCTAATCAGATCAAGGAGATCCCGAGGCAACGCTGGCGGTGAGCCGCGTGCCCACACAGGCGGAGCGAGAACCGGCCCTTGAAAGCTGGTTACGGGCTGCCCGCCGGTCGAAGGAAGCGGAGGGCATGGTTCATGGAGACGCTGTTGTAAGAGGGAATTGCGGGGATGGGCGCCAAGAAGGCTGGTTGTGCCCATTGTCGTGTCGGGCTCATTTTGGAAGGCGGACGTTGTGGGCTTCTCCATACCTTGCTGCGATTTCGGACCACTTTCCAGTGTTCAAAGTGACTTCAAACACGATAAAATCAAGATCCACTTGCTTTATGGTACGTTGTTGACTGGGTACTGTGTCAGGTTCATCAAACAAAGACAGTCTGAATTCGAAACAGATACCTAATCAAGGAAATAGTGCAGCGAAAATCATTTATTTTTAGTCATTGCACACGCGGCGTGGTCTGTCTGACTACTACACGCTGGCTTGTATTCAATGCAAACCAAGCATCGCTACGTCCAGACTGCGCCAGAAGAGATAAATTCAAACGAGAGAGATTTTTCTTCTGTCCGTCTGTTCCAGGGATTACCATTCCGTGAACATGGTGATTGTTAAAGCAGAGCGGCCTGACACAGCCCTTTTCAGACAGGCCCTCTTGTTTTGCCCGCATCCATTCCATTCTTGTTCAAATCATTCATTCATTCATCTTCGATAAATCATCAGTAAACGTTTCTCATGCATTAGTTTCCTATCTCGTAAAAGATGCGAAGCATTCAGCTGAACGCATTTCGCGAGGTCCGAAATTCGCAGAAAAGATCTACATATTCAGATTTAATTCAGTTAATATTGTTGAACCTAAGACCAGATGAACCGCTTGGCTGAATTATTGTGTTGTATCGAAAAGCTCTCGCTTATGAGTACTGGAATGGCCCGCATAAGACCCACGTGTACCAAATGGTGAGAGTCTCCTTTGTGTATCCTGACGGCCGGCCGCCTCCTCACCCATCAGCCTGCGTGTTGCCTTTCGACTTCCCATCCACTCCACAAACTTCGCAGCATCGCCGGATTCTCCTTCAACAATCTGGTCATCCACTGATGCCGCTGATCCACATCTGCAAGGCCTCCGTCAGCTTGGCCATGCTCTTTTCGCTGCTACCGCTCTCGGCCGACTCTGAGCCAATTCCAACCTTTGCCGGTTGGTCGTTCTGCTTGAAGAGCAGGGTTTGCCGCATCTCCAGTCTCCGCTTCTCCCCCAATTTGCCGATCCGTTCGGTAATCAGTTGGTTATATTCTTCCTGGGATTGGGTCTGATCGTGCATCTGTGCCTCCATTTTGCGGGCGTGTGTGATGCGCGGATCCCTCAAATCCGACCGGTCACAGTACGGAATAATGGCCTCCACACTGGAAATGTAATATAATCGCACAGAAGTTACTTTATGAAAATGGGACACTTGTGCAATATGTGCATATTGTACCACATGTATCACAGAAACTGTTTGTTACAGACGCTATACGAAACTTTTCTGAAAAAATACCAACCAAACTTGTGCCAAAAACGGAGAACTGAAAAAATAATAATCCAGTACAGTTTGGAAAGTAGTCATAATTCATATTCAGCGAATCATATTCATATTTAATTATATTCTGCAGTATTTATATTATCATATTATTCAGATCAAATGTGGTTGTAAATTTTCTAATTTATTGTTTTAATTTAAGTTTAGGTTACATGTGTAATGGATTGAAAGTTCAGTCAAATTCATTTCAAATCAGTTTTAAATCATATTCAGTGCTATTTACATCTTACAGTTTGCTTATCGATCTGGTCACTGCGCGGCAACACGACCCTGATCCCGTTGCCATCGGACACGGACGCCATCTCGGCATACCAGTACTTGGGGGCAACCAAAATGGGTTCAAAGGGCATCGTATTGATCTGGGATGGATGCAAAATGTTGTGAGTTGTTCCGAACACTTTCATTGGGGGAAGAAACGGTTACGGGACCGTCCCGTGGTATTAATGTTATGGCAACAACAACAACAACAACAACTTTATTCCTCTGGCCATTTCGGTCCAGCAGGTGCCATGCGTCTGCACATGGCATTACTTTCGGGCACAAAACCATAACAATCCAAAAAAAAGAGAAAGGACGAAAAAGACACTAAGAAAAGGACACCATAAACACAGATTACCCACGCAGATGTACAGGCAAAAAAAAACAAGAAAAAACACAAGAACAACAAGAAACAGACAAGGAGGTCCAGCATGTAAACAACATACACACCAATATCAAAACTATCGTCAACAAACGCAACACGTTAAGAAACAAGCTGTTCGGCCTCGATCTGAGACTAAAGGATTCCCTCATCCAGTATCAGCCGCCCGTGGTGGCAGTCCCTCACGTCTTCCAGAAGCCGCCGAATGAAGCTACTAATGGCACGAATATCCCGGTCAATATCGTCATTCCGCATTTCGCTGTTCAAGCAGTGCTTGACATATTTAAATAGATCTGGGGGATCAACTGTGAGCCTTTGCAGAAGGAAGTCGCGGGCAGGCAAATGCAACGGACAGTGGAAAACGGCGTGCATTTCGTCCTCTGGAACTTGACAGTGCCGACAAATACGCTCCCATCGGTCCAGATTTTCCCACCGCCCTGTTTCAATCCTTAGGTGATGGCAACCGGTCAGCAGTTGTATGATTGCGCTGGTTAGCTCCCGAGGTAATAAATCGATGTGCGGAGCTCGGATTGGGCCAGGATGTATCTGTAACAAAAAACACAGCTTCCCTCTGCTGATGGCGCTACTGCCGCTTACTCGACCCATAAGGTCATCGAAGAACTTCTCTCGTTGTTTGACCATGATGTCCACAAGGGACATCAGGGCTAACTGGTTTTCTACTGCTGTTGCGTCGCCCCATCTGATTTGCATTAGCGTTTCAACGGGTCGCAGTGCTCTTCTCAGAAAGCTTTTTTTTCGTGTTTGAGCAGATTTCACCAGATCATGCAAAGCCAAACGGATGTAGCTGTCTGACGGCTGTTTCACACAACGCGCAATGAAACGAATCTGGCTGCGTATTTGGCGGTGATGGAGTGATATCTGCCGTGTGAGATGGTAAAATGCATCCACTTGTAGTTTTCGTGCAATCTTGAAAAACCATCGAAAGAAGTTTATTTGCAGTCGGTCAACTTCTTCGTCGCCTCCACAGTATTCTGAATTTCTGACCCAAACAAAACGTGACTGCCTACAGTTGCTTCGAAAACGCTTTCTGTGGTCTTGAACTGCATTCGCGGAGCGGTATTTTTGATTTTTTGCAACAGGGCAAAGTAGCTCTACGAAACAGATGCGAAAAGTGCTTTGCTTGATTTGCTTAGCGAAAGTGATTCGTTTATGTACACCCCCAGGTACTTAAATTCTGTTACCTGCTGCAGAGAGTAGTCATTCACCCGTACGTGACATCGAACCTCAAGCCTGGACTGCCCTTTAAGCACCATCGTGAAACTCTTCTGAAGATTAATTACCAATCCAAACTCGTCTGAAAATTTGCTTACCCTTTCCACTGATTCCTGAAGATGCGGTTCGGAGTGCGCGAACACGACCACGTCATCAGCAAATTTCAATAGGAATAAAAAGCGGTTACCAACTTTAACCGTGGTCGAACGATTTTCAGCAACGAAGTATGTGAGGTCATCGATGTATATGTCAAACAGTAAACCCGAACAAGGATCGCCCTGTCTTACCCCCTTCTGCAACGGAAACTCTTCGGACATTTCGCCGTGAATTTTTATGCGGTTGGTGCCCTGTTTGTGTACTGACTGGAGAAACGTTAAAAGTTTGTTGGAGATTCCTTGACCACATAACTTGTCCCAAAGTTTTTCGTGGATGACAGTATCAAAAGCGGACGTATATTCAATGAACGCAAGGTACAGTTTTTTCCCCTCATTTAGAGAACTTTCTGCTACCGCTTGCAGAATTGGAAGATGCTGTGATGTGCATCTGCCTGATCTGAATCCCGCCTGATCTTCATTAAGGTTCGACCACAACTCGATTCGGTGGCCTAGCATGGTCGATAACAGTCGCGCCGGAAGGGGCAGTACAACCACTGGCCTGGAATTTTCCGAACTGAATTGTCTGCCCTTTTTTGGCACAGGAATTAGGTTGCCAGTGCTCCATTCTGCCGGCAGCGTACCGCTGTCGAACATGTCGTTAAGCGTTTTAGTAAATTGTAACAAGAAAGCGTCGCTGGTACACAGCTCTTTGAACATGCGTGTATTAATTTCGTAACCTCCAGCAGAGGAATTTGCTGCCGTTCTCATGACCGCAGATTTCACTTCCTGCACTGTGAACGGTTCATCCAGTACTGGAATGCCGTCAAGTGCCCTTGGCAAGCAGGACATTATCGGTTCTTTCGAGCTTAATTTTTTGAAAAACGCGTAGAAGTCCTGAACCGGCGGCATATCTTCTGCCGAAGCAAGAGATGTGCCGAAACCGAGGGTTCTCCAAAACTGACCAGGATTTACCTTGCCAGTTCCACATTGTTCTGCCAAAAACATTCGTTTTTGAGATTTTCTTGTTTTTTAACCAGCTGAATAAACTGTCTTCGAATATCGTTAAATTTAAGTCGTAATTGTTTCATCTCTTCCAGCGATAGACCCTTCTGTGTTGTCTTTCTCCATGCCACGATTTTCTGACCCTTCAAGCGCCTAATTTGTACTTCAGAGCCTGCACGATTTGTGTCACGCGTGAAATGATGAAACCGGCTGTCTTCCTGCAGTGCGGCCGCAGTGCTTACCACTTCCTTTACAAATTCGGCTGCATGATTTTGACCAAACCCACCGCCGGCAACGACCGCCTGCAAAGTCGCACTGGCAACATCTTCATACATGACCACTCTGTGGTTTCTTTCGCTTTGAATATTCTTTCTCTTCCCCGATACCAGGTTAAACATGGTAGTCTCAGTGTTACCTTGAGAGGTACATGATCCGACACATAATCATACACCGACACATGGCATTCCCAGTAGTTTGTACAGGGATTACTGCCATGCGCGCCTTTTACCTATTGGCATTAAGTAATGTACAACTATTGCAGTTTGCAGCGCACCTTGTTTACATTTTCATCTTCGACCTCGGCCGGACGACGAGCCAGTTATCGTTAACATGCTCTAATAGCACTACACAGCAAAGCTACTGAAACAGTCAAACCGGCATCTTTCGTATGGTCCAATCCTAGATTGCCAGAAATATCCACATTTATCAGCCAATTTAGAATGTTCTCGGCGGTAGGTCCCGGATATATCGATCGGCTTTCCCGCCATTACCATTGCGTATAGCCTACACAGTCGAGACTTTTTCTGGTCCCTATACGGTGGTATAGGGACCAGAAAAAGTCCCGAATATATAGGCAAAAAAGCCAAAATCTGATTCTGTTGTTTACCCGCTTTACGGGCTTGGAAAGGTCTCGGAAGGAGCTGAAATGATGTTCTACAAAGTCAGCTGCACAGATTCCCGAAATGTTTCTGAAACACAGTGCAAGAGATATGTCCCCAGAAAGATAACAAAAACCAGAGAAATATGCAAGCGGCATTAGATATTCTGACTGCTACAAACGACAGCCTGTAGAATCGTAGATCGCAGACGAATACTGCTGTAAGCCGCGGGTGAATCATGACCAAAATTTATAAATGTCGGGAGTAAGGACATGGGACACGCTGCGCTCTACCACAGGTCATAAACAAAAGAAAGACAAAGCTGTAAATAAGGTTACGGCGCAGCCATCATAGCTGATAAAGCTGCATCTTGTGTTGAGGTACAATTCACGGATTCGTTGATGGGCATTTTGAATGGCCATGGCTGTTCAATATTCAGACTATAATAAAATTATGACTAATTTAATATTATAGTCTGAACACTGAACAGCCGGGCCTGTTACTGCCTTAAATTAAGGCCCTGCAGTAACTGGCAGAGAAAGTTTGTAGAGAAAGTCTCCCCCAAAGCGTAACAGTGCTGATGGAGGATCTGGTTTATCATAATTATTTAATCATCATCAAACCACAGCACATATCAGCACATTCCGTTTTCGGTTCGATGACTATATTCCCCATGAAAAGAATAACCACCCAGCTTATTTGAACCGATATAAAAATTCTAGAAATGGAAGTGATAGTCGAACTTGGAACAGTTCCAAACGGATGGCTACGAAGCGCCGCAAAGGTCACAATGGGACTCCAGAAAGCTGGAGCAAGCAGTTCGGCAAATCGCGGATTTCTCATTCTCAAAACTGTCCAACTTGCGAATAAAAGAAATGGATGAAAATAATACTGACTCAGCAGGCCCGGCCAATTATATTATATGGAGAGAGGTGAATTGCCGTTGCGAGCGTTTGTTTATACAGTACAAACAGTATAGCCGCTTTCCGACACTAGAGCAATGTGTTATTTATTGCCCTGGAACGACTAGCAATTCCCTCCAGCTCGCTTTTGTGCTAACCGTTTGATCGGGAAGCACCGAGGGAGTGCATGCACAAGCTGTGTACTGTATATCCCAGCTATCACACTGGTCGAAATTCTATCCAGACCTCCGATCGCTTGAATGTGATCTCTTGGTCTCTCACGACAATAAATGTTTAGGAGAATTTCGATCTTGTTTCACATAAACTGGTAGAACGAGTGCACGGTAATGGATGCAGTATACAAATAAATTTCCTGTCACACGCTTGCAGTAAATTTCATCACTGACACTGTGTTACGTAGAAATATTTCAAATGTTAGCGTCATTGGTATAACATGTGGACAGGAAAGACCAAGTACTGAGCCCTGGGGCACTCCGCTAGTAGCTGTGGACTCCTGCGATGCACAGTCATTGACAACTGAACTGACAATCGGAAACGTTAATCACATCGGAGACAGATGAACTATTCTCTTTAAGTAACGCAGCCAGTCTGCCGCAAGCCAAAGATTTCGTGAAAAAAGGCGTACAAAAGAATAAGCATTCCGGTCTAGCAGCATTACATATTATGGCTTGCTCACACTTCGGCATATTTTAACTATGACATACATATCCGGCCTTTTCCTATATGAACCATATTTTAAAAATAAAAATATCTTAAGAATATGACCATAGTATGAATATGGTCAGATTCTCTGATATTCCGTGTATGGCGTCGACGCGCTCACACTTCTCATACACGAGCCATACATACGTGAATTGGCCCAACCTTTCCATGGCGTCCTAATGGTCAACGAATCCATATCAACGACTTTCGCTTGCACAGAAGTCGCTGCTGCTAACTTGCTTCTTAAGTTGCTTGTCCAGACTTCAGTGCTAATTAATATTCCACGCTTCTGTAAATGCCAATTTAACATCCTAAAAATGGGTTCCGGTCGCCAGCGATTACGCAGAAATAAAAAGCTGTTGCTTTTTGCAATTTGCGCCATTCAGATCGCAGTATTTCACCAAAAAACTGCAAAAGCCAAGCATGTTTATATAGATCAGCTGACCAGCTGCAGAAAAACCGAAAGCGAGTTCGTCCGAATCTTGCCTCGCTTAAGCCTGAAGAAATTTTTCAAGTATTTCCGGATGGACCGTGACCTTTTTAACAACTTGGTGGAGTTGCTGACGCCGGAACTGGCTCGTTCAGGAACACACAGAATTCCAATTTCTCCTGCCGAAAAAGTGGCCATCACCCTGAAAATTTTGGCAACTGGGTGCAATCATGCAACAGTTGCACACAGTTACTGTATTGGTCAAGGAACAATTTCGGAAATTTTCAGAGAAACGCTTGTTGCTATTTGGAAAGTTATGCAACCTCTCTATCTTCCAGAACCGACCGGCGAAACATGGCTGCGTAATAGGGAAGTGTTTGCTCAGCGTTGGAATTTTCCGAATTGTTTGGGAGCAATCGATGGGAAACATGTGGTTATTAAGCGGCCTGCAAATACTGGAAGTGAGTACTTCAATTATAAAGGCACGTTTTCGATCGTACTGATGGCTATTGCGGACGGGGAATATAAATTTTCTGCGGTGGATATTGGCGAATTCGGCAGGCAAAGCGACGGCGGCACCTTCGAACACTGGGCTCTTGGGAAACAAATTAAATACGATATGCTGGAAGACATCCCTGATGAAGTAGTGGTGACTTCTGAGTTGACTGTGCCGTGTGTGTTTGTTGCGGATGCAGCTTTTCCTTCCGGAAACCGCATCCTGGTGCCGTATCCGGGTAAAGAACTTGAACGAGAACAGCGAATCTTCAACTATCGTTTAAGTCGTGCGCGAAGAGTGGTGGAAAATGTGTTCGGGATTATGGCCGCAAGATTTCGTATCTTTCATTGCACAATGAATTACCCAGCGGATACGGTTGACAAAATCGTTTTGGCCTGTGTAGTCCTTCGTAACTATCTTCGGACTATGCAGCTTATGGGATCGCGAAACATGTACGTGTCACAAAACCTCGTTGACCAGTACAAAAACGGTACCGGAAAAAAAGGAACCTGGAGGAAGATAACCAAAGATGACCGCAACTTATTCCGGATGCACAGCCGGCGCGGCCCACAAAAATCCAGCGAACTCCGTAATAAGTTGAAGAAGCATTTTAACGGCGCTGGAAAGGTAAATGGCAAGATGACATGACCTTTTCTGCTTAACTTGGGATAAACATGTAGTAATTTTACTTGTTTATCTTGCCACACTGCGGCATATTTCGATCATTTTTCCAGCGCAGCGTTGCAAACGTTTACTGGCGGTTGTTTTGGTTTTTTGGTTTCTTTTAGCTTGCTTTTATGTGTCATGCTCTGACTGCTAAACAAAAAACAAGTTAGCGACGTTTGTACAACTTACGGGTTACAACAAAGTTTACTTTTTCACAAGTAATGCGCTGGTGCTCACAAATAACTACGTCTTCTTAAAATTTATGTGTTAAACCATCCAGTTTAAATAACGGATTACTACATACGAGTAAAAACACATAAAAGATACCTTTCACCACCACCAGCATGAAAAAAGCAGTCGCGTTGACTACCGAAAGGCTATCTGAATGCCACTACACTACGGTGTAATCGTATGGCAGCATGATTAAAACCTAGGCCAAAACATCTGCAAAGCGGCACAATAGCCATAGATCACAACAGACCAACTTTTCACAACAACTGAACACAGTGTTTTCCAGATATATCGAAAAGTCAACGGAAATTTAAAAGTCCAGACATTTCTTTATTAAAACAGGGTCGGTAGGATACTGCCTGGCGGCGCTTTGAACGTGTGTTGTCTCGCCTTCCAGATCGCACTTATAACTGACCAGAGTGGTTAACTATCGAAATGTTTGCGGCGCCCAGATACTGGAATCGGCCAGGATTTTTCGGTTTAGAAGAATGTTGTTTTATCCATATTTTCCCTATATGGCTCGAATGCGGAAGACCATATGGGATTAACAATTTTTTGGTATCTTGAAGTGCCGGTTAACGGCCACTTATCAGCTAGTAATGGTATGCATGAAATAGTACTTGCAACGTTGCAAAAGTTCTGGATAAACACCTTTTGTTTTACTCTGTTCTTAATCGCTAAAATCTAGTTTGGTTAGTAGGTCAAAACAGTCATATAAAAGCAGCCAGGTTCAATGTGGAAGCCGTCACCTAATCCAGTTCTTCGACTTGTTCTAACATTAGTCAAGCTTGAGTATACCGATCCAAGAAAAGTCAACTCATAAGCGTAGCCTGCATAAAATATTAAAAGTGTGAAATGTCGTCAAAATATTTAGCAATCAAAAAGCCCGATTTAAAAGATAAGATAAAGATAACTGCCCAGTCAACAACAACAACAGATTTATTCCTCTGGCCATTTCAGTCCAGCAGGGCCATTCACAAATGGCTTCAAGTACTCAGCACCACAAAGCAGAAAGAAACTTTCCAGTATCAGTACACTTGCTAGAATAGTGATATTCAATTGTATTCAACAGAAAAAAACTTGTTACCAGTGTTCCGAGCGATGATCATTCTTCGGTGAAACAATTACAGATCAGAGAACTTGAGAAAATTTAAAAAAGAGAATACTGGCTGTAGTCCATACCACCACCAGGCGGGTTGCGGGCGAGTGAAGGGGGCGTGGGGGTTAATAAGGGAAGCTGATGTCACAACGAGCACTTCGCCAGAGGATCATGCGCAAAAATCTCGCTCGCCGTGTCACGACGGTAGAGTACGGCTCGGTACAGCTCTGCCCACGTCTCGGCGTACGTCTCGTTCGGCCAATCAGCGATCAGCCTTCCGAGTATCGGTGCATCAGCGCTGGGGAT
>JAQGAU010002092.1:0-16676 GCA_034698045.1 Paramacrobiotus richtersi
AGGTTCTAGGTCACATCGTTTCGTGAACAGAGCCTGCACAGGTGCGTGCGTTCTGTTTGCACAGGTTCGTGCATTTTTCGTTAAGAAGTGTGTGGTAAGTGAACAAGGGTGATTAAGGACTTTTTTGGTGTGAGCGTTGGTGCAAGTGCGCCCGCATTCGCGTCCAAATAGGTGCCAAAGGCGCCCGCGACCTAGTGTTTTTCATCTGCCTTGGTGCGAAAGCGCCGGCCCTACGCGTGATCAAATAGGTGCCAAAGGCGCCCGCGGCTTAATTATTTTTGAAGAGTAATTAGCCACAGAGGTGGTGAAAAAGGTCGAGAAAAGACCTGAGGGAAGACCGTGCTGGTTGGCATTGGTCCAGGTGTGCTGTAAGGTCAGCACAGGTAACGCAGATACCTATTGCTAGTACCAGTATGGGACGGTGTGCCCCACTGCGAAGACAGGGTAGCGTTAAAGGCTGAAGGTCGTTGTAAACCTGAAAGGTGCAATACCTGGCCAAGGGAAAGAGACAACAGCGTCAATCAGTGGGGAAAGACGTGTTGCGAGAAGGCAGCATTGACTAAAGAGACGTGTTGTGTGAAGACAACAGCGTCGATCAGCGGAAAGTAGACGTGTTGCGAGAAGGCAACATTGTCGAAAAAGACGTGTTGTGGGAAGACAACAGCGTCGAGAAGGAGACTTGTTGTAAGAAAACGAAAGAAATACGCTCGAGAATGAGTGTAAGGTCTGTAAAGACCAACGGAGGAAAGGCAGCAGCTGGAAAAGCTGTGTAACCAAAGGAAACTGATGGCGAGATGTCATCAGAGGAAACGAGTAGACCAGAAAGCCAATTCGTGTCCAAAATGTGGATAATTGGTCCTGATGTAGATATCGGGAAATTATTGGAGAAATTAAAATTAAAAGTGCCTGGTAAAGGTAGCTTTAGTCAGAACTGGATTGATTTCCGGAAGGATCCGTTAAGCATGGCGAGAGCGCCACACGGAGTTCGACAATGGGAAGCAGTACCAGAACTACCTTCCATGTTCAGAGTGGAAATTAACCAAGCAGAATTTCGTAAAATCGCTGACGACTTCCAAGTCGAAGGTGCCTACGAAAGACAAAAGAAGTTGCATAAAGCAGGCCTGGCAGACATTCCGTAGAGAGAAAAGCAGGTCATCGAACAAGAACTGCTTGACGTGAACAATTGAATGGACTCGATCATGTCCACAAAAGAGATAAAAGAACCAGGAAGTAATTAACTAGGTAGTGAAGCAGATAAAAGCTTCAACTTGTTTGATTCAACAGTGTCGGAATTAAATAATACACTGACTGGTGCAAATACAGTGCGAAGACATACGAAAAAACAAGTTGCACACGAATCGCAATTTGACTTGGAACAGTTTCTTAATGAAGAAGACTTCCAGCCAGAGAGGCAAGCATTTAAAGAAAATGCACTCGATCAGATAACAGATCCAGTCGAGCTGCGTGAAAAAGCTCGAAAATCGACAGAGAAAGCGAAAGAAATTCACGATCGCTACTGTCAATTATTCGAAGCGAAGGAAAAGTTGGCGATAAGCCAGGAAGCACTTACGAAAAGAATGGATGACATCACTGCTGAAAATAAGCAGTTGTCAGACCAAATAACTGATATAAACGATAAGATGCAAAGTTACGTGGATGATGTAGCACTGATGGCTGAACAAATAGCTCATATGAGAAAGACATTTGAGGAAGAAAAAGCGGACCTGCTGGAACAAGCAGAGAAGCTGGTAACGGAAAAAACTAAATTAATAAAGCGCATTAATGAATTGCGCACAGACAATGATAAGTTGCGCGCTGAGGCTCAAGAACAGGGCGCTCGCGACGCATTGAAAGTCGAGATGACACTGAAAATTGAAAACGATAGATTGAACGGTCTGGTCGATAAGTACAAAGAAGCTTTGAATGAAGCTCAGATGGAAAAGAATCAGCTCTTCTATGATCAGATTGTGGAAAGAGGAGATAAAGCTGATCTCCTGAAGCAGAGTGCCGAGCTAGTCACCGAAAGGGGCAAACTCGACCAACAAAAACGTATGATTGACAGCGAGTGGAGAAAGCTGTCTAAAGAGAAAGAAAGAATGCGAACAAGCATAATAATCGAGGAACCAGATAAAATTCCAAGAAGCAACAACAAACGCGAATCAAATACATTTCGCGCAGAGAAAAGGCACAATGATAACGATCAACAAGGGCAGTTCAGGCCAGCTGTACAAGCTGAGTTTTCACGTGCCAGAAATGAATACAACGAGATGAAGTGAAATATTCCAGACGCATCACCGCCGATATCCTCGGTGTCATGTGCGAATACAGCAGCTATTGAGCAGCTGCACAGAAAGATTAATAAAATCCAGAAGCAACTGGAAGACCAGAAGCGAGTATCGGTAGAGAAATCCGATCAACCATCAGCAAACAGAATGCTGGAAATTATGGAAAAAATGACAAGTAGGCCGATCGTTGTGAAAAATGATAAAAGTAAAAAAGAATATCCGAAGAAATATGACGGCACCGCCACCGCTGGGAAGGTGGAACGTTACATAAAAGATGTGTCACGCTGTGCTCAGATTAGCGGATGGTCTGATTCTAATATTGTGGAGAAAGGCCTGCCCTTCTCTCTTACTGATACGGCATACACTTGGTACAGTGATGCGTTGCCCGAAAACAGGAATAAATCATCGGATGAATGGCAAAAAATGTTTAAAGCGCTTTTCTCGGTCGAGAAAGACCAAGATGCCTTGATGCAGGCAATGTATAATAGGAATTTATCGATAAAGATACCCCGAATACGTGTGTCGATAGTTTCTTATATTATTTTAAGGAATGAAAGACAAATCAGACTGAGCGTGTAGCAATTATGCGTAACGGTTTGAGAAAAAACCGCTTGGAATGGTACCAGTTTATGCGTCTGCAGAAAGTGAACACGCATGAGCACTTTATGGCGGTGCTCCAGGATTTGTACGAAAATCAGGAAGAAAAAGAAGAATTCGAAAAGGCTAAAGGTAGCCAGAAACAAGATGATGACCGTGGTTCCGGTTACCGTGGTGAAGGTAACGGTGGTTACAGAGGTAACTATCGTGGTCGGGGTGGTAACGGAAACACGAGCTACAATTGTGACGATCGTGATACTGTTGATGGTGACTGTAGTTACGATCGTGGTAACGAACGTAACGATAACGGTCATTGTGGAAAGGGAAATGAATACCGTGGTGGCAACCGTGGTAATTATCAAGGTTACCGGAACGGTAATTGTGGACAGAATGGTAATGGTACTGATGGTACTGGAAATCAGAAACTGCAACAGGTGCAAGCTGACCGTGGTGAAAAAAGGTCAGACAGCGTGTAAAATATACCACAAGGTCAGAAACAGACCGAAATAATTAAGCCTGATTTAAGTAAGTGGTTCACCAAGGGTGGCGATCCAATTTGTTCGAAATGTCACGGCGCACATTACAGTACAGAATGTAAGGCAATAGAATTCAAACCAAGAATGCGTGCACCGCCACCGGAAATTTGTGAAAAATATGTACTTGATGTTCACAACACCGAAGTGATTAACGACAGAATGTTGGAGTACAACGGGATTGATTTATTCAATTACGCACACATTGACAGTGCAAAGAAAAGCCGTAGCTGGGATAAACAAATTCCCACAAATGTTTGTACAAATAAACGGGCATCTTGTACAGATACAAATATAAAAGGAACTGCGTATGCAGACTACCAGAGCAATGATGAAAAGTCATTGACAAAAGGAAACGTGAGCTATACACAAGCTAAGTCAAGGGAATCGGTGAAACAAACACCGAAAACAAATAAACAAAAGAGTAAACGTTCAGCATGGAAAAATGCTGGCAACTAGGCAGTGCAGCACGCTGGTTGCATGGGTACTGGGAAGGTCCGGTTTCTCCGAAGGGAAAAGGAGAACGCAACTCCAGATGAATATGAGCCAGCTGGTTGCGGGGCGGACAATCCCCGCAAAGGTGTGGAGAGCGCCAGGTGGAATGCAGCGGATTAAAGCTGCTGGAAACGTCAGCTTGGTCAAAGCAGAATGCAGCTCCGCGAGGAGCGGAGGCGAACTGGTTGCGCGGGCGGACAAGCCTCGCAAAGGTTTGCAAGGAGCGGAGAAGATAACAGTGGAGAAAAGCTGCTTGATTCTTTAGCGAACCAGGCTGTGAATATGTCTGAAATGAGAGAATATGGTGAAGGTACCATAAGCCGATGATAAGCGACATACCTGCAGACCGGGAAAGTCTTTCAGAATCCAAATATGGGGATCCAGAGTGGTGGCTTGGGGTACAGAAAGCCAACAGGGATACACGAAAGTATCATTCCCTGATGTTAAATCCACATTTGAAAATGGCGGGTTTGACAGGGATGAAATACAGGCAATGGTGCAGCATGACAAACTGCTTTGCAGAAAACCGAATATGGTTCTGACAGAACCTCGTATAGTCGTTCCAAGCGCCATAAAGGAAGAACTGGTATTGTTCCACCATAAAGGATTTTTGAAAAATTTACTTCCGAAAGGAGAGACTGTTCGCAGTTACTTGATGCGAAAATATTACTGGAACGGAATAAATCGAGAATTAGCAGATTTGGAAATGTTTTGCACAGCACGCAGTGCAGAAATGCAGCCCGTGCAGATCGAACCGGAAACGGCAGACACGCACGGTGAGTTTGATACGCCGAGCGAATCAGTACGTGGTAGAGCGTACGAGGTGGGGTCACATCACGAAGACGATACAGAACAGCTACACCCGCTGGCGGTCGTGTAAAATCTCCTGACAGCGGTAGTGAGCTGAAGGGCCGTATTGGTAAATACAGTACCAGAGTCTGGTACAGCCGAAACTGGGAATGGCATTCACGACGCAAGGTAGTAAAGCCCTGCTGAAATGGATTGCTAGTAATAAAAACTGAAATAAAAGCTGATCGCAATGGCGGATCTGAAAATCCGCTAACGGGATCAATCTTGACTGTTAAAGTCAAACTATTAATGCGTACGGTGCTGTAGTGCATTGTACGTAGTAGTGCGTAAGCCGACACGTTAGAAATTGACGTTCACAGCTGTAAGCTGTAAATGCATGCAGTAGTGAAATGTCAATATCTGACCTGAAGAATGATCAAGACAGTCACAATAGAATTATGAAAATTTCCAAATGTGAATTGTCAGTGATCGAGACAGATGGGAAACAAAAAGACAGTCACAAAAGGAATATGAAAATTCCTGGAAGTGACATGTCAGTGGCAGAAGAAAAGACAGTCACAACAGGTTATGAGAAGAAGTGATCAGTCAGGTACCGGAAATGGCGTGGAAGAGACAAGGGCTACTGTGTATTGTAGTCCAGAGACTTGAACGTTGATGAAC
Organism: Paramacrobiotus richtersi; assembly: GCA_034698045.1. Lineage (NCBI taxonomy): Eukaryota > Metazoa > Tardigrada > Eutardigrada > Parachela > Macrobiotidae > Paramacrobiotus > Paramacrobiotus richtersi. The sequence goes on from JAQGAU010002092.1 coordinate 5,381, forward strand.
GGCAAACAGGACAGTTTTCTTGGGGGGGAAAAACTGATTGGGACTCTTGATGATCCCGTAAAAACAGAACTGCGATGGAAAATTGCAGTGACGAGTCATTGTGGTGTGTACGAAGCGCACTCAGTGATTGAACTGTACTGAGCACGTGCAGTCAGGTTAAAGCAGTCCAGCTTGGTGTAAGCTGGCATTTGCGTTCATGTCCTGAAATGGATTTGATTTGTAAACAGTCAAGTTTACTCTGATTTGAATCTTGGCAACATTTTAATTGTGTTTGATTTTTGATACTGGTTCTGAGTAGAATCAGTAATGCGATGATACCCGCATTGGAACTGGTTCGTTCCTTTTAATCATTGTGAACAAGAAAGTTTACTTTTGATTGCGAATTGATCATTGAAATCGGAGCTTGCGTAAGCTCTGGATATTTGGCATTTGGTACGGTGTACCTGTTCGAAATACGGATTGTGAAACTTGGATGTAACTCAAAGTAGGTGGCTGACTCTACCTTTGATCCTGACGATGATCAGTTATTAACTTTGAGAATGGTAATCGGATTTGCTTTAAAATGATGCCTCTAAAATGATCATGGCACTGATGAATCTGGATTTTGCGACTGATGGAGACGATGGCAGACAGAAGAAAGACAGCAACGACAACATGACGACAACAGCAGCAAGGACAAGGATGATGGCAGTTTGGGACACGGGAGAAAGTTGAGATGTACGATGGATGTGGACGATTTTGGACGATTATGGACGACCGGACTGGATACAATGGATGGATTTGGATTGATGAAAGGATGGAACCCGACGAGATAAGCCCTAGTTCCTTTCTTTTCTTGTTTTTGTTCTACGTGGACGAAGAGTGTCGGTTACGGGGGTGACGCGCTATCCTCATTTACGGTACTTCCGGTCTATACGTACGTGTGTCCTGTGTTTACGTGTCCGTAGAGTTGAACGGTTGACTCTGTGTTTTATGTGCTGCTGAGTTGTTTGTCTGTTGTACTTAATTCTCAGTACTGTACCTGTCGAGCGATCGCTATCTGATTAAGCGATCTGCGCCTGCGTTTTCCCTTTAGATGTGAACGGTCAGTCTTGAATGCGTCAGATGGATGACGGCTGATTAAAAGCAGACAAGAGCTTTGATCGCCTTTGTTCGTTTGCAACACACAGTACCAAGATTCAGGGAAGTAGGAAGATTCTACGAGACAGGGATTCATAGTAACATCGAAGAGCTCTAGCACTGAGTTAGAACGGAAGTGGATTCCTGTTTGTGCAGCAGGTTTTGTCTTGTTGCATGTGGTTTCCGCGTCAACTACCTCTTCCTCTGTTTTGAAAACAACATCCTTTGCTTTCTGATCAGTCGCATTCCTGTTTATAGACTGAGTTCTCTGCTCTGCTTGCTTCCCTGAGAGCAGCTTCTTCTTCTCGCGTTCATACACACGCGATTCCTGATCAAGCTTACCACGATCAGCAGCGAGCTCGACCTTCTCTTGTCGCAACTGGTGTGCCACATTATCCCATTTATCCTTTTGTGCCTGAACATCATGATCCAATTGACATCTGTCAACGTCAAGTTGTGACCATGCATACTTCACCTTTTGTTTATCTTCCAGTAACTTCCCTACTTGTTCCTGCAGTTCTACAATACTAGTAGCTGCTTTTCCCTTTTTTTGTGCTTCGGCACGCCACTTATCCACATCGTTGGATAACGCTCTGACCCATACTGACATTTCAGCTTTCTCCGATCTAGAGCCTCGTTTTCGTGCTCCAATTCCACTTTTTCTGTTTGAAAAGCATCTTCCCTTAACTTGGCTGCTTTTAAAAGATCCTGCAGTAAGTCTAAACCTGCAGTGGCATGTTGCCTGTCATTGTGCAGATCGGTGACTTGCATGCTAATCTCAGCTACTTCGTCTCGCAGCTGGTTATTTTCGAATGTGACATCATCGATTCGTGTCATAAGCTGAACATGCAAAGTTGTCAGCATTTCTTTCATTTCAAAGAGCTTGCAATACCGTGCGTGCAAGTCTCGTGCCAAATCCATCGATTCACGAGATTTTTCTCGTAGCTCATTCCGATCTACCATTTGATCAAAATCTTCATTCAGTGCCAATTTATCAGGCAAGAAATCTGCATCATTGAGGTGTTCTTCCAGTTCTGGCTGAAGTTCTCTTGCTACTGGTCTTCGCCTTTCATTACCATTGCTTTCGTAATCCATAACAGGGTTATTACAAGCCAAAGTGTGTCGGCTGGAGCGGCCGCCCGCGGACCGCGCAGCTATGCAGCTAGTGCTGCATATTAGGTTCAGTAATATTTTTTTGTCCCAAATTTGGTACCATTCGACTCAGCTCGTCGAGTTCTATCGAATGGTGCAACATTTGGTCTTATTATAATCTTTATCCCACCCCCCCTTCTCGAGCTTAAATATTACTGAACTAAGAACTAACATTGTACACTGTGGTATTAAAATACCGTTGCCTACCGCTACTTTCTTCGCGATTTTCTTCTTCGCCATTGTTCTCTATGCCAACCGTATCATTGATTACTGTTGTGGCATTCAGGATTGAATCATCGCTTGTGTTCAAGTCCTGCCGTGCAAGAACCGTATCTTGTCCATTGATCTCTGCAGTCTGTACATTTTCCCCAGTCTGATCCGTCTGCGTAGGGGCACTTTTGTCTGCACCCCAGCATCATTGGGAGACATTACCATTACTTCCTTTTGTTTCCTTTGCTTTCTTTTTCCACCTTCTGTTTGCAAATCGTCAGCTAATTTCCTGAACCCTTGCTGACTTATGTCCATTCTGTATCTGACAGGCAGCTCTGGTGTCTTTTCGAACACCCTGTACCCGTGTGGGGCCTTACCCTTCGGCTCGCTACGGTAATCGTTCCATTGCTGGCTAAACAAGCCAGTTAACGGTGTGGCTACATTAAGGCCATTGTCCACCCATTGTAATAGTTATTAGTGAAATCAAGACAGCCGCGCACCTGTAGCCGTTGAACCAAAGTGCGCCATTGTTTTTAGTAACCAGAACATGGATACACAGTGTCCAGAAATCCGTTTGTGCGCGCAACGTCCGGTTATTGCGCAACAGCGGTGAAAACTTTAATCACGTTCCCTTCTGAAATACTTTAGCCTTTTATACAAACTTCTTGAAACTTTCATGGTAAATGCACATACATTTGATGATCGTTCTGAACCAATTTCAGCCCGGATGTATGTTTCTGAAATTTTAAAATGAATTTTAAATTTTTTGAAATTCATTTTAAAATTTCAGGAACATGTTTTTGGGCTGAATATTGGTCAGAACGATCCTCATATATATGTGCATTTATCATAAAAGTATCAAGAAGTTTGGATAAAAGGCTAAAGTATTTCAGAAGGGAACGTGTTCAAACTTTTCGCCGCTGTTGCGCAATAACCGGACGTTGCGCGCACAAACGGATTTCTGGACACTGTATATCCATGTTCTGGTTATGAAAAACAACGGCACACCTTGGTTCAACGGTTACAGGTGCGCGGCAGTCTTGATGTCGCTAATAGTTATAACAATGGATGGAAAATGGCCTTAAGCTTCTTCCGTAAATCTTCCCAGTCCACATCGGGACCAATTCGCCATACCTCTGACTGTGTCATACCACTTGACACAGCTTCCGTACCATTTGACTGTGATGCCATTGCATGCGCAGCTGTTCCTGCCGTAGCACTGGACACTTTACCATCCATGCTTCTACTTTTACCCATTTTTAATCAGGCTTGGTACTGCACCTCGAAGGTTTACAGTTTGACCTTAAGCCTTTACAGCACTTATCTGTGACCTCGCGACGCTACCCTGTCTTCGCAGTGGAGGGCAACGGCCTCTCACTGGTACTAACACTAGGCTTGTGCGTCTACCAATCCAGGCGCCACTTTGCTTTGCCAAACTTTGCAACCTTTTGCACACAGCACCTACTCGAGCAAGCTGCTTTAATTAAACCGTATTGCCGCGGGCGTGTTTAACACACCTACTTCTGAAATGCGCAAGCGTGACCTGTAAAAACCAGTTCCGTTTCCAATATTATATACCACTTTTCCGTATGTCCACACAAGTTTAGTCAATAAAGAAATAAACAGAACATAAACAAACCAAATCCCCGTTTACCCGTGTACAACCAGCTCACCAATTCGTGACCCTGACTGCAACCCCAGGCACGCACAATCTCCTCCGTCAGGAGAATGCACTACGAATCATTGACCTCTTCTTGAAATCCAGGTGAGCTACGTCCTGTGCTCGCCCCAACACTTCCCTGCCAGGTTTGTACAAACCTCCAGGTAAAGGTTAGTCACGAACCCAAGCACGTCCCCACTCACCACGTCCAGTTTCTCGTCAGACGTGGCGACCTCTGCTGTAAGGCTGAATCCTTCAGATGATCCTAAATTCGTCCAAAGCGTAGAGACGATCGAGGGTTAAACTCCGGTGGGCGCCATATCGCGGAAACCAGTGCCGGAAGACACGGATCCCCGTCCCGACCTGGCTAAGCCAAGTAGAGCAGATGTTATACTCGTTACAACGCGTAGCCTAAACCTGACCTTATCCCTAAACTCTAACGCGAGCAAAACCAGAAAACGACACAAGTCAATTTAATGGCCCTCTCGCCAACTCTTCCAACCACATACTAAACCCGTCAATCGCTGCCAGAAATACGTTCAGCATAAACACAGCAAAAAGCAAGACAGTAGCACAGGGACACAACCGCAACACAGTCTCTTAACAGTAAGACAGACACACACAGTAGGACACACTTCTACGTAACCGGAAGTAGGTAAAACAGGGATACGGCAACAGAGGTATCAGAAGTATGCCACAGTGCGTGTTGCACATCTGTGCATCTCTGCATATTTCAGTGGCCGTTTTGTCCGAGCAACAAAACAATTTTGCTGGAACAGACAAATTGTGCCCTGCTGGTTAAACTCCACCAGTGCCGAACAAATCGTTGTCAACAAGTGCGCTTCATGTCTCGGTTTCTACACATAGGTGTTGCAGGTGGCCTTGCTGAAGTTAGACGGGACCCAAGTAACAGAAATTGCACAACACAGAAACGAGCACAGTGGCTTCTGAGATCATTTGCAGAATTAGCGGACACGATTTTAATGAGTTATTTGGAAGGGTTATTGCTGTTGTGAGAAGCTTGCTTCTATAGTATATGCGATCGCGTTGCACAAGCCTGGAGGGGGAGTGCTTTTCGCTTCACACACTCCGACACGAGTTGTTTGCAAAGTAAGTAAGTGTCCGACGATAGGTTCTAACCATGCCAGAAATGCTGGATCCTGAACAGGTTGGAATGAGCACGAGAGCCGGCGCAATCCGCCAGGGCTTATATCTTGCAGCACGAAAGAATGATGATTTTTGGAAATGGATTTCAGAATTGCATTCACCACCGTCCGCTTTGACAAGCTGCTAAGTCCTGGAGTTCGAAAACAGGCCAGGATATTATGTTTTTGTAAAAGAAATGTACTGGCAAGTTATCTGGTTTCGAAGAATAATTGTTGTAGGAAACTCGGATTCAGGAAGTAGATCCTGCATTTTTTGTTTTGCCTATTTGCTCAAGCTTAATTTGCGCGCTTCCCAGTCCGGGTTTAGTTTGTGGTACTACCACGATGGCTGTGGCTGGGCCAGAGCACGTGGTGTTTCGGAATCTGCAGCGGTTAAAAGGGCATCAGTATATGCTCACACCGGCTGTGTTTGACACTGTTTCTGTTGTTTTGGAGCCAAGCTTAGCCACTGAAGTTAGGGTGCACCGTTGCAATAGATTTATCTACACCGAGAGACTTTGGTTCCCAAAAACGTAAGTACGCTCAATTTTAAAATTACATTTTTATATCGAAAATCTAAACGCATTTCTTCACTGCTACAGAGGTCTAATTTTGCAGGAACAAGCAGTGAACGGCGTTATATAACGACACCTTGCACCTTAAGGGCCGTTTTTCCGATTAAAAATTTGAAAAGTGAACTGTCGCAAAAAAACGAGTTTTGATTTAGTTTTTTCCTCATAACTACAGCTAAGGCACACAATTTCGAACAAAGCCCTCTGAAGTATACTTTCGGTTACTTTACTCACATTATAAAAGTATTGCGGGACCCCTCTGTGCTTAACCATTCTTAAAAAACTTGCACAAATTTCATTTAGACGTTTTCTCTCAGGAGAAGTAGGGCAATATAGGGCATGTGAGACAACCCGCTGCATTTTATTGCTGCCTACGGTCTGCCATCGGGTGATACTAATCAGTGCCCACGGATGGACTGGCTGGACACTGGCTGGATACTGTTGCTGGTCATTGGCCGGTCACCGAGGCCGAACACTAGCTGGTCGCCGTGGCTGGTAAAAGACAGGGCACTATGGCTGGTCATTGGCTATTCGGTACCACAGTACTCGCAGTATTTCGGCGCTCACGCCTATGGCTTTTACGGGACATGTGTCCGACTGCCGTCTCAGAATATGAGCCCACCATCGCCAGCTGATATTACATTGGCATCGCGATAATTAAGCAAATTCGTCTACAAGGTACTCTGCACTGAAAACCTGTACCGCTTTCAGGATCATCGCCATACATAGGCGCCCAGCGTAAAAATCTTTAACTGACCATTACAGCAGTAGTCAGAAAACAAATGACCTTCAACAGTGATCATCTTGTAGCTTTCTGAGATCGCTGAGCATCTTGCAGGTTTTGACTTGTTGGGAAAATGTCAGTAGGTGACACTTCGCGCATTTTACCCGTTGCCTTTTCAGTCAACTGTTATTACTATTATTGACCAAAGCGGAGCTAGGATCATTTTACATTCAACAGAAATCACTGATTGCGCGCCCTCTTCTACTATTACTACTATCGCGCAGTACTTCAGGCACTGTGACCAGCGGGACTGATAAGCAAGCTGTTTTTATTATTCAAATGGCTCTGCGCAGGTGAATCGGTTGGGTCGTACGACAAAGTCTTGCCATTTCAGCTCGTCGTGCATTACATGCGGTACATGTCAAAGATATCGCAGTTCAAGAACGTACGCAAAAGCGCCGTGTAATACATAGTTTCTATTTCTTTTTTTACCTTCCCTGATTTATATTTGGCCCCCGTTGGGTCGGGGGATTCGCGTTTTGTTGTTAGTTCTCTGTATTACCTCTGACCTTTGTTTTCCCTTAGAACTGTACTTTACAAAATTGTTTCAGTTAGTTTCACAACAACATGCACACTTATCTTGCCGTGGAAACGACAAATGTCTGATCTGACAAATTCTGACGCAGACGGCGGCTGCGCCTATACGGTGAAGCGCTCTTCGCGCCAACTCCCCCGTTCCCCTTGCGCTTAGTTGACCATTTTTATTAAACGTAGAGGGAATTCACTCTGTCTCGGTAGAAAATGGATTATGGAATTACTCATTTAGGCATCAGACCCGGTGGTCGCAAAGGGCATTGCAAACTTTGCGGCCGACGGTTTGCTGCATGCCCAGTTCAATCACTAGCGTATCTGGAACTAGCCTTCGGTAGAAAGATCGCTGCAAACCTGCAGATCTTCATACAAAAACGTATAGTAACCAAACTATAATTAAACTATAAGATGCCGTCTTTCCTTAAACAAGAAATGTGTTTTTCTGCTGGAAAGTTTCAAAATTGTGTGAAAAAATAATAAATATCCATATTCCTAGCTGTCCACTTATTTGTCAACACCAGACGTGTTAATAAAAACTAACCGTTACTATGCCCAAAAGTACCCATTATACTCAAAGCGTTTCCAATCTGCAGTTCAATGCTAACACCCTGGTACAAAAACGAAGACGCCCGTAGGTCTTCTTTAACAACACGTAACTGACGTCCAAGATGGCGTAAAAAATCAACAGCATCATCGCCCCAGGTACCGAACGTCTCAAAAGCTAACGGTACAAATTCATATTGTCCACTCAGCTCCATGTAGTGTCTTCGTTTGGCCACTTCCCGCGCTTTCGCTGCTGCTCCAGCCTTTTTGGACGTATCAGCCACGTATGACTGGGCTACTGTGTCTGCAACCGTTACGTCGTATACCGCATTTCTTCCGGCTCTAAATGGCACTCTGTTCATACCATCGGGACGTTTGCCGTCGCCTCGACAAAGTCCTGGAGGTTCCTTGATTGCATGGTATTCGGCGGTAACAATTGATCGAGTAATCCTATCGTTTATCCTATTATGTCTCGTTGTCACAGCACTGTCCTTATTCACTCCGATCAGTGCAGTTATGGTCAGGTAGAGATAGGTTGTTTCTCAACGACTACAGTCAATATCCTAAAAAGAAGGATACCCTTTTTGTCACTCTCAAGTTTCTTGTGGGGAAATCGGCTCTTCGTGGTACCAAACTATTATTAGCGTGCGCTGGTGGGCTTATATTCTGAGGCGGCAGTCGGACGCATGTCCTGTAAAATGTAATGTCCCCCGTACTCTCGGCAATAATGTCCCCCTTAATACCGGCAATAATGTCCCCCGCACTCCCTGCAATAATGTCCCCCTTAATACCGGCAATAATGTCCCCCGTGCTACGCCAACAATGCCCCCATACTTGGCGAAGGTTACCTTTTGGCAAGTTTTGGCGAAGGTCATAACGGTGGCGGTGGTAGCGCTTGGTGCCTGTCCTCGGATTGATTCCGTTTTTGTCCATCCCTCCCAGGTCCTTTGTTTAACCAATCCAGTGCACTGGTTACACATTTGGCGATGGTTACAAAGGGGACTCAAAAATAATGTCCGGCGGGACATTTTGGCGGGGGAGACATAGTTGCTGGTTACAGTCGACAGCTGCTAACGAGCCGTCCACGCACCATATATATGGCGTAACAACCGCAAACATTCTGAGAAAATACAGCCGTACTTTGCTTTTGCTTTGTTCGGCTTGCATTTTTGTTCTTCGAAATCGGCTCAGTGCGTACTTAGTACGGATCAAATATGCCTACGCTGCCGTTGGTGGCAGTGCTATTGCCAGCGCTGATAATGATGCTGGATCCCCACCTGCAAAAATTCCCGCTCAACAGATCCTTTCCGCCAGCTCACAAAACTCAGTAGTAGTACCTTACCTTTATTAAGTGTTGACTGATACCGCTAACAACATTCTTCTACTTAGCCATCATCATGGCCTCTTGAGTAATTACAATTTTCAGCTTGAATCTTTGTTCCAGCAGATGTCTAGCCTGCACGTAATATGCAGACGACCTCCAACGCCACTGTTTTTTCCTCCCGACGGATCATTACTGATCTAAACCAAACCGTCACCTCGCCTATGTCCTTTCCCCCAACCCCTTCCAGCGTCTCCGAACTACGCGAGTGTCCACACCAGGGAGACATCCCCGTATGGTTACAGTCTGTAATCCTGATAAACACAGTTGGACTGTTCTTCCTTTCTGCGTCTCTTCTTCACAAGTTCCACCTCTCACCCCGCCGACTAACCCCGACGGCACCGGTAAACTACAACGTTACAGATATCAACGACCGCCGTTCCTTTGAGCTAGCCGTAGCTGATGCTATCTTCCGAAACCCAGTGCTTCCTGTTCCAGCTAACCTTTACAGATATCAACGACCGCCGTTCCTTTGAGCTAGCCGTACCTGATGCTACCTTCCGAAACCCAGTGCTTCCTGTTCCAGCTAACCTTTATGCCTCCTGTTTTACTTGTCTTTATTGTACATGCCTGCAGCCTTATACCGTACGTACGTCACCTCTTTCTTTTCTTTTTCACCTGCAGCAGAATGTCTATAAACACCAACATTCTTCCTGTGCTTCAACTAGCATTGACTACCCGCGCTAATTATGCACAAAATGTTAATGTGTTTTGCACCGATGAGCTAATTTATCATTGATTTGTGTGACTAATCGAGTCGCCATTAAAGTTGAACACACTCGCACTGTTCGAATTGTCCAGACAACTGACAGAGTAAAAAGTCGTCTTCATGCAAAGTACGGTATTAAGCCAAATTCAGCAGCCACAGACTAGGTTTATTGTGGAGCGTGCACCACTCTGCTCGTAGGCAAGCATTGTTAAAAAATACTTTTTTAAATCGTGAAAATACTGGGCATTTGTTTTAGTACTGAATATTTCACAGAAATACAGCTTTTTTTTCTGTACCAGGCTGGGGGCAACCCACATTTAAAGCACGTGCAGTGTACTATAAGGAAGCGTATTCAGAAAAAAAACAGTCAATGGACGGCAATTGGCACCTGGCTCATTCCGCTTATTTTTTATGCTTCAATCGGGCCCAGCATACCGCTGGGTAAGAAAGAGAAATACGGAAACAAACGAAATAAAAGCAGTATGCCCTTAATTGGCGAAATATAAGAAACATCAAGCCAGCGCAGTAGCGCTGGCTAAAGCGAGAAACATCCAAGACCGAGCCAGAGAACCAACTGATGAATGCTGGCGAGACGGTAATCGCAGATGGACCGTCGAGCCGCATGAAATCGGAATCGCACACATAACGCAGCGCCACGGGGCCATACACGTGCGCACAAAGACACAGCCCTAGAGAGAGAAGTGCGACACTGTATCTGGTGAGGCGTATCTCTCTGACAGCTTCAATGATAGAAGTTGTTACGGCTCATGGTGGCGACCTCAGACTCGGCTGCGCTTCATCCAGATTCTAAGCAATAATATTTAGCTCACTGGAATTTTTTTTAAAGTTTTAATAATTCGCTACTTAATTTCCGCGTTTCAGCTACTAGAATATGACAGTTCGAAGCGCTTATTACCCCTATTTTATTATTTGCAGTCCTTTTCGTTGTTGCTGGAGCACTGTTGGAGGAAGTGAAGGAATTTAAATATCTTGGTCTGTGCGTTAACGAAACCCTCTCGCTGAGCAAAAAGAGCAAAACGTTACAAATATCAGTTTTAGAAAACTATTTTTCGTTTCTACAGAAAATTGAATCTTCTGTTCCGCGAATGCAGTTCAAAACGGCAGAGGCTGTATTTGAAGCGACAGTAGGCAGCCACGTGGTATTTGGGTCAGAATATTGTGGTTGAAATCCAGACGCCGATCGGTTCGAAATAATTTTTTTTCGATGGTTTTTCAAGACCGGACAAAGCTTTCATCTGATGCCTTTCACTATCTCACCATGCAAACACCTTTACGCTATCGACAGATAAGGAACCAAATGAAGTTCGTTGCGCGCTGCATGAAAATTCCACCTGACAGCTTAGTTCGACTGGCCCTAAAAGAACTAGTCAAGTCTGCGCAGGGGCGAAAAAGTGTAACATATCTATCGATGCGGCATACTAAGTCCTTATTAGTACTGCACGCTAGCCAGATAAGAAACCAACTAAATA
>JAQGAU010002093.1:0-16671 GCA_034698045.1 Paramacrobiotus richtersi
TACCCCACGCCGTCGGGATTCATTCCCCCGCTGCCCAATCCCCCTCCCCTGCCGTATTATGTGCAACGCAGTGTGTATCACAATCTCCCCGTGTACAATTTCATCGTGGCCCCGGGGAACAGGGGGATGACGCGGATCCGCCATGTGCAGGGGGATATCTGGGCGTTGGAGAGGGATTTGGTGGCGTTCTTACGGCCCCGGGTGGAGAACGGGTTGGTGGCTACCAAGGTGGATGAAGTACAACGGCAGGTGTGGGTCAAAGGGGAAAAGGTTAATCTGGTTAAAGAGTTCTTGCTGGAACAGGGGTTTTGATTGGGGTGGGGTGTTGTACCCCTGGACGTAGCTTGGGCTCGCTAGGTATCCATTTCCGGCTGTAACGGCTGATTCATTTGCTTCTTTTTTGTTGTATGTTCTGTAATCTGATGTCTCTGAAGTTCTTAACTGTTTCAGTATATCGAAAACAGAAGATTATTAAAACAACAGTGTGCCAGAAAAAACAAAATTTCCCCCACATTTATTATTAGAAACACTCCGCAAAACTGCGAAAAATTCTCTAATAAAAACGCCACGTCATTTGCGCGTACAGGGGAGTTGTACAGTGATATAATCACAATCATTCAACAATGATTTAATTTGCTGAAAATTTCTCCTTGCAAGTTCTCTTCTCCGTCGCACTCTTACATCAAGAGCCTGACATAACAAAATCAACAAAAATATGGTACGTTTATCAGACAGCTTTCCTGGTGTGATCGATAAGATATCGCACGTCTCTGGCAGTTCAAACAACCAGTCTAATCACATGCAGAACCGCACTGTACCGGCCATTTCCCTGTTATCGCATTGACCAAGTTTGTCGTGTGTTTACGAAAAATCACAAGCACACTGAAAAGCCCAGCTGATAACGCATTTCTGCGCTATTATGCACAGTTTGAAATATTTGTAATCACACCGCATTTACTAGTTCAACGTCCGTTCATCACATCACATGCTTTGATTCATATAAAAGGAATTCTGCACCCGGCTGTCGTCTTTCAGTCGGCGTTGCCCGAATACTTTGTCATATAATCTCGTTTTTGGAGCGGAGGAATTCGCTGAGTTTCACGGTATATTCCCGATTTTCCATTCTAATTCTTTGATGGAAAACACCTGCATTTGATTGTTTTTTTGATTGCAGATGAAGGTTTTAGTGGTTTTGCTCGTATTGGCCGTGGCCTTCGGTGGCGCACTGGCCCGCAAGAAGACGGTGAAGAAACTGCCTATTCATCAGGCGTTCTCCTCCGAAATGATCAGGTAACGATTTGTCCCTCTTCTCTCATCATTTCTTATCATTCCTTAATTTTTTAATTTTTCTATTTCAGCTATATCAATGAACTGAACACTACATGGCGGGTAAGTGAAGTTTCGACAAGATTAAATTTTCTGTGATAATTTTATAAAAATTCCCGTTTTATTTAGGCTGGACGCAGTTATCTGGATCATCTGCCCCTCCACCAAGTCAAGCGCATGTGCGGGACCATTCTGGGTGGTCCGCGTGCCCCCGTGATGCTGCACGCCAAGAACGGCTACAAGGATCTGCCCAAGAATTTCGATGCCCGTACCCAGTGGCCCAACTGCCCGACGATCCAGGAAGTGCGCGATCAGGGCGCTTGCGGATCCTGCTGGGTAAGATAGGCTTCTTTTTCGATACTTTTCTTATCGGAAATAATACTGCATATTATTTTTGAATTTATTGGATATTTTTAGAAGATTTTTTTCATTATTACTTTTGATTTGTGTGATAAATTTCACGATTTCCGAAATGATTTTTCACCCAGATTTTCAACGTAAAATATTGTATGAAAAATATTCCGAATTATTTTGGAAAATGTGGGATCTGTAGATTAAAACTGCAGGAAAAATCAATTTTTGTGTGGGATATTGGAAGCAGTTTTCAGTGTGTTGACTCTTACAAGTGGGTGGTACTAAGTGCTGATTTCGTTTTTCTTTACTCTAACAAATTCTTTTCCAAATTTCCTGCATGCATTCTAACCTTTTGACTCGGTTGTAAAGGCTTTCGGCGCGGTGGAAGCCATGTCTGACCGCTACTGCATCCACTCTAACCTTCAGGAGCATGTGTCCGCTCAGGATCTCTTGACGTGCTGTGATCAGTGCGGATTTGGGTGAGCATGCTACTAACACTCCATGTCGGCTGGTTATGGGGTGCTAGGCTTCCTTGTTGCATGTTTGGCTGCTTTTTTCATTAGAATTCCGTATGGGTGATCTGCTTTCCTCACTGGTGTAGCTTTTACGATGAAACTGCATGTTGTTCAGTTCCCAGTCGAGAATCTGAGTTGCTAACTGTAGCTTAAACATTTTACTAAAAAAAGAAATAAAACGTTACTAAATTAAGATAAAATTAATTTGTCACACTTGAAGTATAAATATTTCCCTGGTTTCTTGAAATTTTTATGATTTCTATATATATATGGCGGTTGTTGTTCGCATACAGAGTACAGACGTTTCTGTACACAGACGGTGTATTTGTATTTGCGTTAACGTTAACGTTCGAATCAGTTGAAAAAGATTTAGTTATCTGTTTTCAGTAATTTGGTATGAAAATGAGTTTTTGAAGATGTGAATGTGGTTACTGTTACGTGTACCGTATTGTGGCATTCCCCCCGTTTGACTAGGCCTTCGGCGCCACCGAAGCCATGTCCGATCGTATCTGTGTCCATTCCAAAGGCAAAATGAACGTACACATCTCGGCCCTTGATTTGGTCACCTGTTGTCATCGGTGTGGATTTGGGTATGTTTTCATGTGCTCCTGCTGTGACATCAGTGCTAAACTGCAATAATTAGAGAATATGCAATAATGCCATAAAAATTTTTGTTGAATATTCAATGTAACAAAATGCGACAGGTGTGACGGCGGATTCCCCGGTTCAGCGTGGGACTACTGGGTGTCGGACGGTCTGGTCAGCGGTGGCAACTACAACAGCAAACAGGGCTGCCAGCCCTACACCATCCAGTCCTGCGAGCACCACATCAACGGCTCCCTCCCGCCCTGCGGACCCACCCAGGACACGCCTTCGTGCGCGCAGACGTGCGAGGCCGGCTTCAATGACACCTACAAGCACGACAAGCATTTTGGTAAGAGCTTTTGGGGTCTGTGGGTTGATGAAAATAATGCGCAACATTCATTGTAATATGTTGTATTATGTAAGTTGTATTGTTGCCAAATGTTATTGTTGCGAAATTGTGGTTTGGAAAAGGTGTGTCTATACAGCACAGCAGTTGTAAATGTGAACTTTCGCAATTTTTTCGAATTATAAACTGTTTAAGGTGTTGCATTCAGCAGTTTCTAGGACCGTGGATATTTCAGTAAAAAATATAAGTTTAATGTTAATTTAAAAGTTATAGTGAGTTTTTGCTCAGTCTCTACCTTTATTAGCAATCGTTGAGCCGCTGCTCTACGGTGCACCCGGTAACAGAGAAAAATTAATTGTAATGACGAATATATGCCATGTTGAAACTGTTTTAACAGCCTTTCCGCTGTGACTTTCTGCGTAGATTTTTACTGTGCGATTAGGTAAAAGGTATATTATTTCTGGGTAAAAGGTATATGTGCAGTATCGTGTACTTATGCATTTGGTTGCAGGAGGAAAGTCCTACTCGGTCAGCTCCGATCCAGTTCAGATCCAGCAGGAAATCTTCACCAACGGCCCGGTCGAGGCTGCCTTCACTGTCTACGCTGATTTCTTGAGCTACAAATCAGGTAAACGCTATAAAACGAAAACCAGCTTATTGACTAATTTGACTGACAAACAGCGACATAAAACAAGCTTTTCGTCCTTCCATATCTTACCGACAAGCAAACAAATTGTTGGCTTTACGAATTGTCGTCATTTCTAAGCTTTCATTACTTACGAATTGTATGAACTGCAGATGCATATAGTAATAATATGTTTTTTGTATTTAATTGTATTTACGCTATTTTACGTTTTTCCATCAGAAAAGTAGTTCGAGATTACTGTACGTTCAGCTCATTAGGATAAGTACATTTCATCAGAATGTGAAGTATACCGCGCCAGATATTAGAAAATTGCCTAAGCACTCTTTAAACGAAAACTAACCCTTATTGTGCTGAAATAGGTGTGTACCAGCACAAGAGCGGTGCCGAGTTGGGCGGTCATGCCGTGAAGATCCTGGGTTGGGGTGAGGAGGATTCCACTCCTTATTGGTTGGTTGCCAACTCGTGGAACCCCGACTGGGGTGACAAGGGCTTCTTCAAGATCCTCCGCGGATCCGACCAGTGCGGCATCGAGAGCGAGATCAGCGCCGGTCTGCCCTGAGCGACAATTGGTCAGCGGTGAAATGCCCATTCGATTTCGATGCTTGTGATACACACGCGGTTTCTCTCCCATTTTTAATGCCTTTTTTATCATTTGGAATGTTTGACAGGATTTTTTAGCTTTTTTTGTTGCCTGGTTTGCTTCGTTGCGCAGTGAAATACTCGTTCAATAAAGTTGCAGGAAATGTAGTCCGAAGGTTGAATCGGTCAGGACATGATAGAGTTAAACAAAATAAGTGAATTGCGAACTAGTGATCGATAATGCATTCCGGATGCGCTAAAATAGGGGGAAATAAAGGCGGGAGTTTGATGGTTGTAGAGGAAGTGAAGAAATTTATAGTGGTGTTACTTTTAATCGGCACAAGCCGTATTAGAAACTGAACGCAAAGCGTGACAGATAATATTTAAAACGGATGTTAAGAGATGTAAAGAATCGTTCGCCGGTACTCGTACTTTAAAAAAAAGGAGAAAGCATTGCTAAAACACACGCGTATTTCCTTTGACAACAACCAAACTGTTTGGTTACCAAACTGATTACGGTACCGTCGGCGTCGGTACAACTTCACGTTGTACTCGAATCCAAGGCTTGCAAGTTTATATTTCATCATTTGCGAGAGGCAAATTTACGCACTGCCTCGTGATACATAACTTACCACAATTCGTTAGCAGGCTTTGAAATTTGTTTTGCATTTTTTTAATTATTAATGAGTTAAAATTCTGGGATTGGTTTGCAGTGCTTTTGTACCCTCCACGACCCGCGCAGCGCGCGCGCGCTGCGCATAACGAGCGTATGAATTACAGTCAGTGACATGTACAGTACCACGAAGAAACATGTACAGTACCACGAACAAACATTCTTGTCCAGACGTCTGGTCGCACTTGTGAGTCACCTCTAGGCCATACCTTTTCCAGTGCGGTGTGACAGACTGTGTTCTCATTGCGCATCATGCATTCAGGAGCGCCGCCATACGAAACGTTTTCCTTTCGTTTTGCTGTTCATTAAGAAATTTTCCCTCTGACGACATCCCTAATTCCAATTTCCACCTGATCTGACACTAGACTGATAGAAATTATAGTTTCTTCTTTGAGACACCGCATTTCGTATCTTCCTGAAGTATGTCAGCAGGAGGCGCCGCAGCTTCACCGCGGACATTCGCTGCTGGGGATGTGGTCCTCTCCTGCGAACCATGGGTCTGGTCCTTTCAGTACCGACTTTACAAAGGACGCTGTGCGCAGTGCTTCCAAGAATCGGACTGTTTACGGGCATGTTCCGGCTGCAGCTTGTATCGCTACTGCGATAAACAGTGCCAGGTACTGTGCACGGGCTTCATCAACATACGGAACTTATTGTTAGTGCAGTAGATTCTGTGTGCGTTTGTGGAACCGACAGTGATCAGTAGCATGTAAATCGGGGATCTACATGGTTGCCTGTTATTCAGATGGTGAATTGGAAGAAGGAACACAAGCACGAATGTGAGATGCTGAGAGGCATCCAGGCCAATATCGTCAAACACAACCGCATCTTCAACCATGAGTGTCGATTAGGAGGATGCGGTAAATACGGGTGCTGCACCGCCGAGATTCTGGTGGCCAAAATATGCAATAAAATTCTGGTGCGTTATCTACAATCTGCTTTGACCTGTCGAGGTCCCTGTTGAACAAAATATGGTGCGGCGATACTTATAGAAATGTACCAAGGAACAACTGGCAGGTTATCCTGGAAAGAAGAGTGCTCTAGAAATTTTGGATTCGTTGCCGTACGATCGCGCCTACGAGTAAGTCAAACATTTCCCATTTTGACCTAGGTTAATGACTGTGCGGAAAGCCAGTCTGTTGTATACACGCTTTGGTTTCAGTTCAGAGCCACCTGATGATCCTGATCGAACCAATCGTAGGCTTTGCTGGACTCCGCAGATGGAGAGTATTCCGGGCTTCGAGGGACTAGTCAGAAAAATACATTACAATGTACTGCCGATTATGGATGCTGAGGGGAAGCTGACCATGGACTTAATCGGGATCTTTCCACACGCTCCGTACCGGAAAATGACGCCAGTTTGCTGGGACATCAATGTCACCATGGACATGCAGGGCCGGAACCTGATCATTCGCGCCACGGAAGATATTACCAGTTATGCTGGATTCAAGGATGTAAGTAGAATGAAACTCTCTTGTTACAATATGTACGTGTTTGTAACTGCCTCACAATCAATTAATACGCCTGTTTTACAGATATAGGTTATTTTCCTAGCTAGTTGGTAGTCAGGAATTTTCACCTCTTTACTGTCAGGCAGCTTAATGAATTCCTAATTTACTCATGCTACAAAGACTAAAAACTGCGCTTTTGCTAATGTTGTCGCACTTGCCGTAGTAATGACCATATAACAGTTCGCCATGTCCGAAAATACTTTCTATTACTTGTACCTTATAACCAAACTCATCGAGTCTGACTAAGTTGGTCAATTGACAAGAACTTTATTCACTGTAGCTGCGCCAGAATGATTTGTTACCAAGCGGTGGTATCTACATGGCGACCATGCAACAGCGTCGAGTAATGTTTCGTGTACAGTATCGTCGTAAATGCACGTGTCGCCGTTGCACCAGTGAAAACGTAAGCAATCTAACGATGATGTGGAGCGATGCTGCTTCTTTTCCTACGTGTTTGTGGCTTTGTAGGACGCGGACATAAATCCAATAAGATGTGTGACCAAAGGATGTAAAGAACGCATTCCAAGTGATCAACGAGCTGTGGAACCATGTTCACAATGTGGCGCCATTAACTCAGATCGGCTGTTACAACTGAAACAGTTGATGGTTAAACACGAAAAACTGGCGCTGTACACGCCAGCGGGTACTGCACAAACGAACGAATTGTTTCTCGAGTTGGAAACTCTGGACATATTGCATCAAGATGCGCATTTCCGTCTCATTGGTGGAATTGGTGGAACGATGCATGCGAAAATGGGACGATACAGAGAGGCCTGGGATAGGTTATCCAGTTTAATTGCCAGCGTACGGTACGTACATTTTTGATCGGTTATTTACAGTAAAATGGCTAACATATAAGTGGTACATGTACAGCCATTTCATAAAATGCCTAATTTGTAACTTTCAGTGCGGTGTATCCGAAATATCATGTGGGTCGTGCACGTTGGCTGAAACAAGTCGGCGATTTGCCCCGTCAATGGTTGATGCATCTCGTCCAAGATGAACGCCACAAGTTCTTGACGGAAGTACTGCCAAGAGCGTCGGAATGTCTCTTGGAAGCGCAAGACATCTACAAACTGATCTGTGGAGCGGGTTCGAAATGGGAGAAGCATGTCACAGATACACTGGGTCTCTACAACGAACTGAAGCTGATGCCATAGGCATAACGAAAACTGCCCATCGCACAAAGGAAATGAAAGAAAGCGGTAGAGCAACTATAGATGATTGGTCTTTGGTTAAGTGTTGTAGTTCTCCATGAAATTGTCCCTACAGTGTTGACATTTGCTGTGGTACTGGTAATGCTGCCTGTAAGAATGATGTACCTCTACAGTATTAATGCCGGTCCAAATCTCCTGGCCACGCTGGCATTGGACAAGCTTTTATATATCTTGATTCAGCGTTCGATTGAATACTAGTATAAGCGATGGGATGACCCTGTCCGGATTTGTACAAATCCTAATGATAATCCTGATGCAGAAGAAAAAAAATCTGGTGTTATACATTAAGTGCTCTTGTAGTAGGAAACGTATATTCGAGTATAACGTTTAACGTATATTCGAGTTCGGCAACAGAGGAAAATGCGCTGGGAAACGTTCTCGTCGTCATATATAGATGAACTTTTTCTGCGGCACACTGCCTGCAACAAGCTCAGTTTCCTATATGTAGCCGGTACGTGTGGCGCCCATTATCTTACAATTAGTTCCACCTGGCCAATGAGATCTTTCGGATGAGATCAGTTTTTCCGCACTTTCAAAAATCCGTATGTTGTTTCCTCTTTCGTATTAAATTACCTTCAAGGAATTTTATCAGTAGAGGTACTTTTTCCAGCGTTCGCGAAGGACCTTTAACACAGCTCGTAAACGATCAAACTCCTCTGTGGTGCTCGATAATTTTGCCAGCTTCTGTTGCACAATGTCGTTCAATTTGTTTCATTAGAAACGGAAGCTGTATCTGACCTAGGTCAGTTTATTAAATATCATACGGTACCACTGACTGGCAGTCATTGCTGCCAAGTGGTCAATCCGCGAAAATTGCACTATCTTGAAACTTCCCTTAACGTTTTGGACATCCAGTTCCACTTTCGGTGTGCATTGCAAAAATAATGGGAAACTGAGTCCGCTCCCATTCACAACTGGCAATGAGCCTTTCGGGTAGCGGTTATCAGTACCGTTACGAAATTGCGGATTTCGTTGGAACTAATTGCGCTAGCGAGGAACGATAGAGAACTTGGTAGGTATTCTTTAGCAGTTTTTGGCATCGTATAAGCAGTCTCTACAAAACTTTACTGATTGCCGATATGCGGTCTGTAGCGGCTGTTTGTTTTTGCATATCTATAATAATGGGCCAGAAAGGTTACTAAATTCTGGCTGCTGTTCTGGCGTCCAGATTCTATTTTGGGCCAATGGCAACCACCCACAGGGGGTGGATATGCCACCCGCCACGAATACTTGTGACAGCCGCCACGATACGGTAACACCGCCAAGAGAGGCAATATACCGATATTAATGATGTGCTCTCTCGCTTTGTTCAACTACGAGAGCCGTCAAAGGAGACACAAGAAAAAGCAGATACATAACTAAGTCTTTTCGTTCGGCCTTTGAAATGTGCACGGAACCTCTCGTTCTCCGGTATGTCTGCTCTGTGCATTTCCACCGCTGGAAAAACAGCATTTTTCCACTCGTCCACTTCTCAAACCGGAGCCCCAGTCCGCTGGTTAGCAAGCTGGCCGTGCCGTGTTGTCACTGTTGTTCGGACGAAATCGCTTATCGTTCCCCTTTCATGGAGCATTCGCATCACGATCACGCCGATGATTGCTGCTGCGCCTGCTCGTTAATCCTCGGATTTCTTGGTTTAATTGTGCGGTACGGACTGGTGAAAATGTTCATGAATCGTGCCGTATTGACCAAATGGGCCAAGATTGTGTATGCGGGATTCTTGGGCAAGGTAAGACAGCTCGGCGTTTTTCAACCTGGTTCGCGGCAATTTGTAGGAGCTTTTGATTCCTTTTTGTTTTTGCGTGGTTCTAGGTGGATAAGCAGAATAAGAAGCACGGTGGGGGACCTTGTTGCGTCGGTTTTGAAGGTAAGAAGCAAAAGTATTTCTCGAAGAATCGAAATTTTGCGGTTCTGTAGGGTTTTTCTCCACAAGTTTGATGCCTTGTGAGTTGCCACATTTGTTGACTTTTTCTCGTTTTTGTGTAGTCTCACGGAATTTCTTATGTTTTCTACCTATCCGGTGGACACATTTCCCCCATTTTGACGTCGTGCGAGAAGAACGGAATTCGTGTTATTGATACGCGTCATGAGGTATGCCAACTGAGAAGTTTATTAGAAAAATAGTTTTCTGCTGTGTATGGGCCACATGTGTTCTTGCCAAGAGTGCACATGCCAAAAGCCTTTGGTAGAATTTATAGTTTTTTTTTATAAGAAAATCTCCGCCAGTTTTTCTGAAATCTTTCCTTTTTTAGTTTTTTACTGGTTTTTCAAAAACTTTGGAGAAGCGTTTAGTTTTCTCTTTGAGCATAAAGACGTATGAACATAAAGTGTTAATCATTAGCACAATAATTTTTCTAATTCAACTGATTGTTTAGGACGTTTGTGTGAATTTATCATGCACGCCGAGATTAATAAACAACTACGGTATCTTAGCGAGCGGATTTACCGGTTAACAAAAGTTTAACATACGTCCGTAGGAATGCTCTTATTTCCTCACTGGTTTATACAAGTCGCAACATGAGGAGATGGTAGAAATTGGAGAGTATGAATCATTCGACGAAATAAAAAAAGATGTGATAAAAATAATGATTAAAAAAATGAAATTTATCAGTTAACTAGGCAGTACCAATGGAAACCACGATTTGAATCTTGGTGTGTTTGTTAATTCAGGTCAACGCGGTGTTCGCGGCGGACGCGGTGTCCCGGTTGTCCGGGAAGATCGGCGTGGCGGCCGTCACGGCGGGACCGGGTGTGACCAACACCGTCACGGCCATGAAGAACGCCCAGATGGCCCAGAGCCCGCTTTTGCTGATCGGCGGTGCTGCGGCCACGATTCTCAAGGTAAAGGCTGGGCTAGCAGGGCTACCAAAGTTGGTCTTTAGCTGTACACGGTGCTGATACGAAAATCCCCGTTTACTCATATTTTTATGCTGGTAACATACCCTGATTATTTTGATAATATTTTTAACTTTGTAACCAGCTTTATTGTAATAGTCCGCGAAAATTCCAGCTTTGCGAGTCGATTATCTAACTGTCGAATTATACGCTCGAACAATCTGAAATATCCGTTGTTTATATAAATTTTTTTAATGAATTTATCATGTTCTGCGTTTTTCTATGTCTTTTACAGTTGTTACAAGTCTGCTGAGAATCGTAGTGGAATGGCTGCTGAATTTTAAAAATATTAGGCGCGGCATCAGCCTGCATTTGAATTGTGGTGTTTGGAAGCGGTAATTCAAAACTTATGTATGCATATTACCATAGCATTTGCGAAATATTGGATAAACTTTTTAACCCTTATCAGACGTAATTTTCCAAGTAAAATTACAGAATAGAAAACTAATTGATTTTTTTGAACCAACTGAGGAATATGTATCTAGCAAACGTTGTGGAATAACTGAAAACAGCCAGCAGTTTTGGGTTACGGTCGTAGTGTAGTGGCTGTGGGAAAATACAAAAAGGAATGAAACAGCTATCATGCCTTACAAATAGCATTAACAAAACACCCGTTTCCGTTTTTTTTAATATGGTTGCGATCAGGAATTCAGGACTGGGTAAAAGGTCGGCTGAACTCTCGTCAATTGTAGGGTCGTGGAGCCCTGCAGGATATCGATCAGGTGTCCGTGTTCCAGACCATCTGCATATCACGGTATGTGTTAAATAAATTTACTGATGTATTTTTAAAGAAGCCAAATGTACTGCTTAAATCAAATAATTTAAAATAATTAAAAATAACTAAAAGTAAAGATATACAAGTGAAGAATTCGGGAACTTAGCACGGCATGCGTTTGTAGTTACAAGCTGACGTGATTATTGCTAGTTGGAATTTGGAAATACTGATACATATGCTTAGATAGATTATCCATGAATATTAATTGTCGATGGGAAAATAGTGTTGTTACCGTGCAGGATGCAGGATATCGTTCCGACTCTGCGTTGCGCCATGCAAAAAGCCCAGTCCGGCACACCGGGACCGGTGTTTGTCGAATTCCCACTGGATATTCTGTATCCTTATCAAGTTGTCTCGGATACATTAAATTTTGTCAAGCCGGATGCCGCCAAGAAAGCCAAAGGCTTCCCCGCCAAAATGGAACAATTGTAAGTTGGCATAGTTTCTTAATTGCCTGTGTTCCATAGCGCTGATTTGTCCATAAGACTTTAGTCTACTTGCACTCAAAATACACCACCACACATCCATACCTCTCTGTAGACCAGGAATAGTTATTTTTTGTTTTCAGCACCTGCTGATAAAGTTGGAAATTCGTGTCATGTTGGGGTACTAATGTCAGCCGTTTCCTTTCATCCTGCACGACGTTATGAACATTGTACAGCGAAATGAAATCGTAGAGCAGTGGAACTATCGATTTTATCGTGATATCTAGTCTACCGTTTAACGATGAACTTAATGATGCTGCGGTTTAATATTTTTCCAGTTTTTTTCTCTCCAATATAAATATCGTGTGTCTTGCCAGTGCAAAGCTCGAATGATCTAGTCGTTGACTGGTCGACCACTTTGTGCAGTTTCCATAAAAAGACATCCCTCATAATTCATAGAACAGTGAAAGTAGGTTAGTCAGGGCAAAATGCTTGCAGAGTATATTATTGTTTTTTCTGTCGGTTTTGGTTACGCAATTACGTTCTAGATTAATAATAATTAATTATTATGAAGTATTTGATAATTATTAACCGATTTAGCGTAAACGAAGGTAAATTATTTACTAATTATTTATGAAAACAGATTAATGCATGAGAATATGTTGTTAACAGTACAAATAGTTACATTGTACAGATACATAGTATAAAATTCTGTGGGTGTACCTCTTTCTTGTCGCCATTTGTCGTCCTAGTATAGTTCGAGTGACAACGGAGAAATCGTAACAAATCAGGATAGAATATGTGCAAATACTGAAATAAACTGTAAAATACTCTACGCTAATGCGAATAAACCTGTAGGATATCCAACACCTACCTCCAGGGTATCTTCGCCGAACTCCCCTCCCCCCAGGACATCTCCCCCCTCCCCGTGACCCGTCCCACGGTGTCCGACACCGACCTGGCCACGGCCGCTCAACTGATCGCCCAGTCCAAGAAGCCCATGTTTCTCGTCGGCAGCCAGTGCACCCTGGCGCCCAACCCGGTCGGGGAGGTGCGCGGGGCGCTGGAGTCGATGCGCATCCCCGCCAGTCTGTCGGGGATGGCGCGCGGACTCTTGGGACGGAATCCCGAGATACAGATCCGTCAGGCCCGGAAGGATGCTATCCGGGAGTCCGATTTGATTGTGCTGTGCGGGGTGGTGGCGGATTTCCGGTTGAATTATGGGCGGGATTTCCGCCGGGGGAAGAAGATTATTTCCATCAATCGGGATAAACAACTGGCGGGATTGGTAAGTAAACGGGTTCTTCTGGGTTGTTTGTCGTGTCGTTGTAGTTCAGATTCTTGCGTTCAGGGCAGTATTTCGCATATTTTGCTAGTTTGTAGAATATAATTTGGCTGTATTTTTTAGGCGTTTTTCAGACTGGTGGTTACGATTTACAAGCCTCCGTAGAGTAAATGCAGACGGCAATCTGTATGCAGGTTATCTTGCAGACGTTATTCGTCGGAAGTGATCAGATATTAAACGTTGTCCTGAAAAATTCACATTAAAGTTGTTTTACAAAAAAGCATAGCGGTTTGTTTTCCTTATACGATTAAACCTTAAACGATTACCGTGCGATCTGCTTTAGAAAACGTAACAAAATGTTGCTAAGAGCCGTTGCACTACGATTGTTTACTTTGGAACAACAGCACGGTCGCGTACGTAAGGACGAGTTCTGCGCATCGTTATTTTCATTTCCAATCTGGTCGTATTTTTTCTGCCTCCGGTTATCTGCAGTTCGCTGTTTTTTGTTTTGTAGAACTCGGGATTGTTTTGGCAGTCGACACTGGTTGCTGAAGGGGATCCGGCCGATTTCTTGTTGCGAGTGGAGAAGAAACTATCGCAAAGCGGATACAAGACCGATGAAGAATGGATCAAGACAGTTCAGGAGCGCAACAAGACAGCGGAAGACAAGAACAGGTAGCACCATCCAGCGTTTCTGTGTTTTGTGAATTTTAATCAGATAAGACGTACATAAAAAATTTTTAGTGATAACCGATTTTGCCTACGTAGACTGCGTGCCGAAGAGACAACCGATAAACACTTGAACCCCATCAAAGTCTTACATGTTATGGAGGATACGTTACCGGATAATACCATTTTAGTGGCGGATGGTGGGGATTTTGTGGCAACGGCTGCTTATGTTACGAGGTCAGCACAAGAACGTCACAGTTTCACTTGTCATGCGTTATTTCTTAGTATGTATACCAATTGTAGCCTTCTCGTGTTATGTTCAAAATAGCATACTTATGTTATTTTTTTGTCAGCTTTTATTCTGTGCAGTTATGTTGTTCCGTTTGTGTTTATCTGTCAGCTATTGTCTTTCTTTTAAATTAATGGTATTTTATCAACAGGCCGCGCGGCCCGCTGATGTGGCTGGATCCCGGCCCCTTTGGCACTCTGGGCGTGGGTGGAGGGTTTGCACTGGGTGCCAAATTGGTCCGTCCCGAGTGTGATGTGTGGCTGATTTGGGGCGATGGATCGACGGGATACAGTCTGATGGAGTATGATACATTCCAGCGCCATAAGGTAATGAATGATGCTGACCCACACGGCAGCACTGAGCCTGGGCTCCTTACTTTCGCCTGTTAGCTATCACCTTAACGATTACCACCGGCGGAATGGTATAAAACTAATTTTGATTTCTCCGGGGTTCTGACTGAAAATGTGGGATAGATATGAGGAATATAATAAATATGCAGTAACTTGATATGAAATATAGTACTAACTGTCGTTTTCATCGAGGTTACTGACGCCGGTGTGTAATTAACCGTTTGTCAACAGAGCATTTCTAAATAAGACCCGAGTTCAATAGTTTGCCATTTTTAAACATAAATGCGATAAGAACCGATAGAACAGTCGATTGGGAGAATACTGTAGTGTCAAGTTAACGGGTTCATTATAGGCGCCAGTGATCGGAGTAATCGGCAACGATGCCTGTTGGTCGCAGATCGCTCGTGACCAAGTGGAGATGCTGGGAAGTGGGGTCAGCTGCATGCTCGATGTATGTTCTAGGCGTTTTTGCATTTCCGTAGCTAACAGGATAATGAACTGGTTTGACTGCAGTATTCGAATTACGATAAGACGGTGGAGGCCTTCGGTGCCCGTGGGATGAAGATTGGGCGTGAGGAAGGTGGAAAGCTAGCGGAGATCTTCCAGGAAGCGGTCAAGATCAGTCGAGGCGGGCAGAGTGTGCTGATCAATGTTCTCATTGGCAAGAGCGATTTCCGCAAAGGCAGCATTTCCGTTTAGCGTGACTGTTATTTCGATTTGTTTGTAACTGATTATTTGGATGTTCGATGTATTTTTCTGCATTAGTTTCGGAAGTTGAGATGATTGATCATGATTGTAACGAATTTGTATTTGGTTACTTTTTATGACTTTTAGATGGGATTTTATGTTCGTTGTAGTTGTTTGCGCATCAGATTTTGAGGTATAAGGAAAGTTTATGGCAGCACGGAACGAATAACCAGAATGTATGGGAGCGTAGTTTCCTAACGTACACCGGTACTTGTATTGGTACCGGCAAGTTCGGAATATACTTACAAAATGAACCGTCATCAACTTTTAATCAGAATGAAGTGGACGATCTTATCAATACCGCGATACAAGAAACTACTATGGTATCTCACAAGCCGATGTTTTACGGTAGAAACAGAAGCTAGCAGTGGCAGGATGCAGTAGAAATGTTACAATGGTTTTTAAAGTCAGCATAAAAAACGGATTACTGAATGGTACTGAAAATATGCAGTTCACGCAGACTGTAAGATATACGGATGGATAAATCGTCAAATGCTACTCCAGGTTGAATCCATCTGGTCAAAATCCAACTGCATGTCATACAACGAGTTCGTCATGTTTTACCACGACAGGAGAATGGTGATGGGTGTTGAACTGTTCTGCGCAGCTAGGCTATGCAGAGTAAGTTTGTTCAGTTTCTGAACATCCACAGTGCCAAGGTCAGTCGCAGTCCAGACGCGCCCGCGATAGCACGCATTCTCCCGTGGGTCGTTGCTCTGCCTGTCGTTGAGAACCTGCAAGTTGAATCAAATGCGCATGATAGTACACATTTCAAGCCGTCTAGTCAGACCAAGTGAGCCGCGACTGTAAAAGGAGACAGACCCCTTTCCGCGGAATGCACGAACAAGAAACAAAAACGTCTTGTACCAGAACAACTCAGCCACCGTATTTCAGCAACGGCTCAATATCGAAATAATTCGCTTCTCAAGGTTCTTAATCAAACAATGCGATCTGGAGATTTAGTAGTTTAGTATTAGAAGATTTCATAGCACACCTGCTGCTGGTTACTGTCTTCTTCAACCTCTCGAAATCACGTGGACTGACGACTATAGAGCATAGACTTACATCAACAATGTTTTGCATGTGGTACGCCTCCCGCTGGTAACTGGTACTGATCCGACCCGATAACTCTTGGCACTGCTTTCGTGTTAGAGCCGGCAAGCTGTCGTCCATTCGAACCCACAGTTCCTTGACGGTTAGCGATCCAGTGATGCGTCCCGTCACGATGTGTAGCAATGTAGGTTCTAGATTCCCGAAAAAATAGCCAGTGTGGAATCGTATCTTCACGCTGCGCAACAGCAGATTTTGGCAAACAGCGACCATATCATTTAACTCCGCCACCAAGCGGCCGAACAAGGTAGCGAAGCTGGCGCATTCGCTCACTTCCCACGTGATATCGGCCAGAATGACTGTGTCGACGGTGGTATGTCCACACTTTTGCACAAGAGTCCGGAGTAAACGGCCACCACACAGTAATGGATCACTAC
>JAQGAU010002094.1:0-16664 GCA_034698045.1 Paramacrobiotus richtersi
ATGAACCAGCATCCAAAACCAAACTTCAGAAGCCAGGCTATGTCGTCGTCGTCCCCCTTGCCAGTGCGATCCGTGAACGCTCGCGTGGGTTGGGCCACGTACAGAACAGTTTCCTTACCACGTATCTTCCTGCAAAAAGCAAATTACTTAGGCTAGGAACTATGAAATTCTTACATTCGAATACCGTTCCGATGTGCCTGTAATCTACTCCCTCTGCCATGTTTCCAGCGGTAAAATTTTTTTACGCTCAATTAATTAACAGTATTCAAACTATAGTACCATGACTATTACGTAAAAACTGGTAAAAGCGCTGGCAAAGGTCACGCGCCATTATTATGAACGTTGATAAGGAGACCTCGATCCTAAGTATGCAGCACAGGCGAATTTGCAAAGAACAGTCTAGATATAGAAGTGTTAGCCTGAAAACGAGAAAAATTCTTACTGGATGAGACGCCAGACGCTTGTCGAGTAGGAGTCCCGCATCCACACTCCCCATATTCTCACTGTGCAATGTAGGGTCAGTACAGACGTGAAAGTAACACAACACGGGAGCACAACTTCATCTCCATTCAGTGCTACCAGCGTATGTGCCACCACAGTTGCCAAAATGACCACCGGCCAAACCAGCAAAACCAGCCATCCAATAACCGCCACAAATGCGACGACTGTCAGTGCAACCAGGCATACTGTCATCGCAAAAGGGAACAGTCCTGATTTGGACCAAACTGATTTCGCTTTATCGCCGTCATTGCCATCTATCCCTTTCTTGCTTTGTGCACAGCTGCTGCCGTTTATGCCCAAACACGGTATACACCAGAACGGTAGTCTCCAGTGCCGATTGACAAACAATGAGGAGAGAACGGAGATGTACAGGATGGCCGTGTTGAAGAGCATGGTAGATATGGCGAAGTAAGTGACCATGTTTTTAGTAGCGCTCGGGTTGGGCACCGGCAGAGAACGGTTTACCCAGAAATCGTCGTCATAGTTTATCCAGAAGGATGCGGCGCGTTCCCAAAAACAGCTGGTTGAATTCTGAAACAGGAAACCGTAACAGCAATAACTCCCGTCCATATAGCCATAGAATAGGCGTTCATTTAATGTGAGAAAATGGTACAAAGGGGGTTATCCTGTTCTCCGTGATTTTATGGCTACTTATAATCAACACGACTAATGCCTTACCAGTCCCAGAAACAGCTGACTCAGACTTTGTTCCACTTGCAGGCCGGTTTTCAGATCCATGACCAGTTCCGGGTCAATACGGGTTTCTCGCCATTCGGGGAAAAACTGCCGGGATAATTCCACTGAAACCTTGGTGGCTAACCAGAGAACGAGAATAGCTTCGGCAAGGATTTCCTGGTAAGACCAGCACAAATCTCTGTCCAAAAATGACGTTACAGTGCTTTTTTCCTTCCACATGATCGATAATTTAAACAATGAGTTGAAATGGGAAACAGTAGCTTTTCTCTGATGAGTGTATTAAACTGGAATGCGGGTCAGCCGCGGCATTGCTGCTCGACATGGACACAATGGACACGTGGAGAAATCAATCAGTGAAGTACTAAACAACAGGAGATGATTTGCGTCGCGTTTGTACCGTAGCCCGGATGATCTGTGTGTACTAACGGGAAGAGTGGAATCTTCCACTGACCGCACGTTAATCGATAACCTTGGGCGGATGTGCACGTGCTTTTATCGATCGGCTTCCCTGGCACAGCGTTGTAACGTTACTACCTACGCCACATACATATCGATTCGTTGGATCATAAATAAATAAATATCGGCTAGTAAGTGCGTGTGCATTGAATCATTCTAAGGGGCACCGCATTGCGCAAGGTTACTATGATAACAGCACGACTGATATTTTGCGATATTGCATGCAACCTGTTAAAGAAGCCTTCGCCCTAATTTTAGATTTTATTCATCAAGATATGCGATATTCACCACAACTGCACGAACTCTATAGCTAACGACATGATTATTACCACAAACACCACTGTTGTTCATAGCTCAGCAAATTGACTGATTGACTCATATGACGCATACGTAATCCTTTGAATCGGTTGTAGTTCTTTTTTAGGAACCACAAGTCTTTGACGTTCACGACGGGTAGAACGCTCTCGTGCGTAACTGCGCCATGCAAGGATAAATCCGGGAACAGCCAAACGATAGAGCCACACCGTAAAGCAGGTGGTTACGAACAACACACCCGGTAACTGGTAGTGCTCCGGCAAGAAGAACTCCGGAACGAGGTACGACAGGACATACCAAGTGAAAATGTTTCGGAAAACCGCAAAGAGACCACGCGCAATGTCGTTCTGACTTGTACGAGTTCGGATTGAGGTTGGATCGCCCGGAAAAGGGTTCTGCTGCAGTCTGCAAAAGGGCACCGTAGAGTCAATTGCTGTGCGTTATGATTATAAAAAAATTAAGTAAACAAATATAATAAAAAATATAATAAAAACATATAATAAAAAAATATATTGAAAAAATAAAAAAATTATTTCTAAAAAATATAACAAAAAAAACAATAAAAAATTAAATAAAAAAATAATAGGTTATATAAATAAAATACCACTGATAAAACTACAAAGGCTTTTTTAAATGCATAATTTATAGTTTTTGCTTGTTGACATGAGGAACAAGGCTGTGGTGTATTAGAGTATTTTTCTTTACCGCTCAGTGTCGCATTTTGGCAGCCTAGGTTTAGTATCATCCTTCCGTTGAGATTCTTCTGGACAGTAGATGCAGGCTTCACGAACAAGGTAAAACATGAACCCAATCTCGAGCAAGATACACAAGTACACCGGCCAGCTACTGGCTACGATAAGCAAAACACTCCACGCCAGATACGCCCGACCGATGGCTTGGGACAACGGTGACACTTCCGGTGACGAAATACTTGTGGCATTGTCGAACAGATCGCTGGCATCCACCCAGTATGATAAGAGCGCATCAGTACGGTCCAGACTCTGGAACGAAATAGTTGACAAAAGTGCCGCCATTATAGCTTTATGACTGCTTTCGGTTATGCGAATAAAGGATTATGTTTCCCATAATAATTAACAAGTTTTAACGGATTTGAAAGCAACATTTTTACGCCATGCGCGTCTTTAAATTTCCATAAAAATCAACACTAGCAAGCTATTTTGTTGATTAATATCATTTTGTTGTTATGCAACGAGTGTTGACAATGTGTTGTACATAATAATTAATAATTATTATTGCACCTTGAAAACCACAAGAACTGCTTATCCTGTCGTAGCTATCGCTGTAACATTTCGCTAATTGATTTCAGTTATTTAAAAAAAATCTCTTTAACTAAGTGAAATCAATTAGCGACGACATATATATACGCAAAGAAATGCGCGTTTGTGTACTTGTGTTGAATTGGAGATTCGCAGGCATTCACTGGCGATAAGTAGTCGTTCCACAGGAAGGTAGGTGAACACATTGGGAAACTGACGACCGACAAAGGGCCAGACGAGTGGCCAGACGAGAAAGGATCCCATAGTCAGTTTCATAGCCCAGCTCATGTCGATGTCCCAATAACGATCCGTCAGAGCTGTCGATGGTTGAGCAACGTGCTCGACAGTTTCTTCTCCACGTATCTTCCTGCAAGAGACAAACTTAATCTCCGTACCACGATCCACGCAGTGTAGCGTCTCTGTTTAGCATAACCACGCGCGATAAACCAAGCCTTTACTGTTTAACATTTCAATGTAGAGAATATTGATGTTAGTCAATTTTTTGGAAGTATCGAAAGGCATGTGGAGTATCAAATAAACAGTCCAGAAATCCTGTATATCCAAGGCGCAAACGTGATAAGAACCAGAAGTCCAGATAAACTTAATATTCTCACATTATAAGAGCCATAATTCTGCTCGAGTAGCACTCCTTTATCCACACTCCACATATCCTCCCAGTGCAATATATAGCCATTATACACGTGATAATCACCCAACACGGGAACACAGCTTCATCTCCGTACACAGCCACAATCGCATGCGCCGTCACAGTGGCCAAAATGGGCACAGGCCAAACCAAGAACACCAGCCATCCAGCTATAGTCACGCATACGAGGGCCGCAAATGCTGCAATCATTATTATTCCCACGGGAAAAAACAGTACTGAAATGTACCAAGGTTTGGATGCAGTACGATCATCTCGTTCCGGGTCGGGTGCACAACATTTCTCGATTTTCTCCAAGTATGGCGGCACTCTCCAGAACGGTAGCTGCCAGTGCCGATTCACGAATAACGAGCAGAAAAATGTGATGTACAAGATGGCCGTTGTCAACAGCATGGCCAACATCCCGTAGTAACCGATGGTGATTTTGGTGGAGTCAGGGTAAGGTAAGGGGAGAGAACGGTTGTGACACAGTCCGTTGTCATATTGTGTCCAGAATGAGGTAGCGCGACTCCAGAAACAGCTGCTTGAATCCTGGAAAAGAACAGGTGTAAGAACACTATCTCTTGTCGGATGAAGAGGGTACTGATAGTTCATGGTACTACCAGTGGTACTGGTACTGGTTCTGGTACTGGTAATGGTACTGGTACTGGTAATGGTACTGGTTCTGGTACTGGTAATGGTACTGGTAATGGCACTGGTTATGGTACTGGTTATGGTACTGGTACTGGTACTGGGCCGCGCCAACAGTTCAAACATATGAACGGACCTCCGTCGACCACAACAGTAAATCTGCAATTAAAAATCATAGAACCAAGAAATAATTCCACGTTGTAATTGTGCCTAACCCATGGAAGATTTCATGTGCATATGTTACGTTGTAAAACTCATTAATACAGCTGCAAGCAATTTAGCACAAGTGCCCTCTTTGCAGGCGTTCCTTGATCCACGAGAAACAGAAAGGAAAACTGCAGGGCAATTTTTCAGACGCGGTTAGTTAATTCACGTTCATCCTGAACGCTAAAGCTGTAAACAAGTCTATGACCAATTTAGATTGCTTACGCTGTTGTCACTTTTTACAAACTATATTAAACATTTCCTGATAAAAGTTGGACCTGTATTTTTTCTTTGTCCGTTCAAACGGACAAAAAAATGACCGGTCGTTGTGCAATTTTGCGAATAAGCTCAGACAGAGATTATGGCGTCAAAATCCTGATTTCGCCCAGTTTGCTTAGATAGCACACTATGAAATGCAAATAAGCATGACGATGATTACGGCGTCAGAAACAGTTCGTAAATATTCTTGTACAAGTTTACAAACATTTTAGAACCCTCAAAATTTATTTTGAAATTTACCGGCCATCATTTCCGGGTGAGACTGGTTCAGAATTTTATTGTGCGCACAAAAGTACAAATAATTAGTATCGGTCTATGTTTTATCAAGACATTTTTAATATAGTTTCTGAAGCTGTGAAAGCAGCGTAAACAAGTTAAATTGGTCATAGACTTGTTTACAGTTTCAGCGTTCAGGATGGACGTGAATGAACTAAATGCGTTAGAAAAGTTATTCTGCAAGTTTCGTGTCTGAAGTTTGCGGATCAGTGTACACCTGCAAAGAGGGTACTTATGCTAAACTGCTTGCAGCTATATTAATAAGTTTACAACGAAACATATGCACATGAAATCTTCCATGGGTTAGGCACAATTAAGTACAACGTGGAATTATTTATAGTTTCTATGCTTTTTAATTGCAGATTTACTGTTGTGGTCGACGGAGGTCCGTTCATATGTTTGAACTTTTGGCGCGGCCCACTACCAGTACCACTACCAGTACCATAACCAGTACCATTACCAGTACCAGAACCAGTACCAGTACCACTGGTAGTACCATGAACTATCAGTACCCGGATGAAGATAGGTCTATTCCGAAATTTTGGTTTATTCATTACTTCCCGAGTGCAAGCTGGAGATCTGTCACGGGCCGGGCAAATGTGGATTACATTAGACGAAAGACCGCCCGGACAGCATATGCTAACAGAGGCGCATTTCGACTTTCATTATTATGCTGGAGTGAACTACGGTATCCGAACATCTCCTGTTCAAAATACCATAAACAAATACTTACCGCTCCCAGAAACAGCTGGCACAAACGTTTTTCCAGTGGCAAGCCTCTTTCCGGATCCACGGCCACTTCAGGATCGATACGAGTTTCTCGCCATTCGGGAAAGAACTGCCGTGATAATTCTACTGAAACTTTGGTGGCTAACCAGAGAACCAGAAGCGCTTCGGCAAGGACTTCCTGGTAGGACCAGGATAAATCTCTATCCAAGAACGACAGTGACGTACTTTTTACCTTCCTCATAGTCAATAATTTCAAGAGTGAGTTGGAAGGACAATTGATAGCAGCCTTCCTTTAATGACTGTGCAAAAGCCCAATTCTGCTCAGCCCGATAGAGTCACAATGGGCACGTGCAGAAAATCAATCGATATAGTGTGTAAAGCTAGAGGCACACTCCTCATCCGACGGAATACAATGTGAGTCACGTTTCTATGCTCGATACTCCATGTGCGCTATGGGGAAGAGCAGCATCAACTACTGACCTAGCGCTAGTTGATAACAAGGGATAGGCGCATGAATGAGCGGATGTTCGCATGCTTTTTATCGATCGGCTTCCCTGGCGCAGCATTCTACTACCGACCACTACGTATGCGTATGTACTTACTGTAAGTGCCGGTTACACACGTACAGTACTGTATATCATATCGCTTCGTTGGACAATTGAATAATTAAATATTATTGGCTAGTAGCCACAAAACGCATTAAACCAAATCTCCGGGGCATTGATTTGTGCAAGGTTTATTAATAAAAGCACGTTAATATTTTGCGATATTGATTAAAATCTGCTAACGAAAGCTTTGCCCTAATTTTAGATTTATTCATTAAAGAAATCCTTCTGGTACCAAGAATACAATAAAGACATTAAATCGTCAAATACAATACAATAAATCATCGTTACTATATAAACCACCACGACAACAGAAACCATATAAGGACTTGATTATTACCGAAAATACCACTGTTCAGGTCACAATTCCGTTTACTATTCAGTTGGTTATTGGCTCAGTATCGAGCGGTCCTATTATTAAATACTAAGCCGCCGAAATACATGACGATAATCTTTTGTTTCGGTTACAGTTCCTTGTTTGGGACACCATAGCCTTCGACGGAGGCGAGAACGGTCTCGTGTGTGACTGCGCCATGTGGCAATAAATCCCGGAAAAGCCAAGCGATAGAGCCACACCGTGAAACACGACGTTAAGAGCAAAACACCTGGCAGCTGATATTGCTCGGGCAGGAAGAATTCCGGAGCAAGGGAGACCAGGATATGCCAAGTCAGTAAGTTCCTGATAATGGCAAAGAGACCACGCAGAGAATCCAGTGGACATTCGGGATATCCACTGGAGGTTGGGTAGCCCGCAGTGCTGTTATAATATGTAGGTCTGCAATGGGAAACATAGCCTTAGCATCTTTTGTTATAGAACTTTTACTTTCTTTTGTGCCATTTAGCTATTATGTTACTCAAGAAATAGTCCACTGATAGATCCACACATCCATAAGATATTTACCGTTCAGCATCGCCTTTGGTCAGTGTGGAATTCGTATCATCCTTCCGGCGAAATGCATGGAAACAATACAAGCATACCTCATAAATAACGTGAAGCACCATCCCAATACCGATCAAGAAAAACAAGTACACTGGACAGCTGCTGGCTACGATCAGCACGGCATTCCACACCAAATCCACCCGGGCAATGCTTTGCAACAACGGTGACACCTCCGGTAAAGAAATATTCGTGGTGCTATTGAATAGATCATTGGCATCTACCCAGTATGATAACAGCGCATCCGTACGGTCCAAACTCGGAAACAGAGTTCCTTGTTCACGAAAGTACTACTTTGAGCTTTCTGACTAATTTCAACAAAGCGAACAAAAGGTACAGAATACCGTAGATTGGTTTTGAAGATTTAGAAATTCCGGTTGGTACGAATCTTTAACTAATTTCAAATGCGTCTCTTTCTGCAAAGTTGACGTATCGCGTTGGCAACGAACGTTTCAGCTGACTTGTGCACTGATAAAATATTATGCAAGTAAGCTTTTAGATCTTTCAACTCGAAGCTCTCACAAACTGTTTTTCATTTCCTGATTGAATACTTTGCTGCTCTCAAACAATAAGTTAATCGTGATGCCGATCGATCTTCTACAATTTAAGATTAAGTGTTTTAAATGCAATTCCTAATATAACCTTATCCCATCCAATACAAAACAGGCTACTTCAGATGCGAAGAAAAACGTTTTCTGTACTTTTGTTGAATTGGAGATTCGTAAGCAGTCATTAGCGATGCTGATTCCCTCGAAAGGCAGGTAGGTGAACACCCTGGGAAAGTGTCGACCGACAAACGGCCATACGGTTGCCCATATGGAAAAGGATCCAAGAAAGAACTTCAGAATCCAGCTAATGTCGCTGTCCTTATAGCGATCGGTAAGCGCTGTCGATGGCTGGGCCACGTACTCGACAGTTTCTTCACTACGTATCTTCCTGCAAGGAGAAAACTTAAACTCAGTACAAGGTATGACATCCCCGCGACGCCACGCAGGGCCCAGTCACAAATTTACTATTCGAACTTGCTAAGAATAAGAACTCCATTGTCGTAGCCTTTTCTTGACTCAAACGAACCGTTCTTACCATACAAGTGCCATCATTCTGCTCGAGTAGCAGTCCTTCATCCACACTCCGCATATCCTTCCGGTGCAATATGTAGCCATGATAGACGTTATAATAACCCAACACGGGAATACAGCTTCATCTCCCAGCACCGCCACAATCGCATGGGCCGCCACAGTCGCTACAATGACCACAGGCCAAACGAACAAAACCAGCCATCCAGCAGCAGTCGCAACTGCGACGGCTCCAAATACTGCAAAAATTAATACCCCCACAGGAAAGAACAATATGAAACTGAGCCAAGTTAATGTTTCGGATTCAATGCGAGCCTGGCGCTCCTTGTCTGGAGTAAAAAACTTGTCAATTTTGTCCAAGTATGACGAACGCCAGAACGGTAGTTTCCAGTGCCGATTGATAAATAGTGAGCAGAAAAAGAAAATGTGCAAGATGGCCGTTGCGAAGAGCATGGCACATAGTCCGTAGTAACCAATGGTGAGTTTGGAGGCGTCCGGCTGAGGTAAAGGAAGAGAACGGTTGTGACACAGACCGTTGTCATATTGTGTCCAGAATGAGGTAGCGCGGTTCCAGAAACAGCTAGTTGGATCTTAGAAAAACAGACATACCAGCACTGCCTCTTGTCGGCAAAAAATAGGTCTTTATGAGGAATTCGAATGTATTGCTGGTTTGTGCGTACATCAACGGTACAAGCTGGAGATGAGTCGTGGGCACAGGAATCGCATTAAACGAAAGAACACCAGCAAAGCATATGCTAAAGACGCGCATCTCGATTTTCTTTCTGATGCAGTGTTAAAATTCGCTGAAGCGAACTAACGGGTGCTTACGAGAATGTGATTATCCGAATTCCTCATGTTTACACAACAACAAATCATAACTTACCGCTCCCAAAAACAGCCTGCTCAGACGTTTTTCCAGTTGCATGTTTTGTACTGGATCTATGGCCACTTCCGGATCGATACGAGTTTCTCGCCATTCGGAAAAAAACTGCCGCGATAGTTCTACCGAAACTTTTGTAGCTATCCAGAGAACCAGAAAAGCTTCGGCAAGGATTTCCTGGTAAGGCCAGGATAAATCTCTATCCAGAAATGAAGTCGACGTACTTTTTCGCTTCCCCATGGTCGATAATTTAAAGAAAAAGTTAGAAGGGAAATTAATGGTAGACTTCTTTTAAGCTATACTTGGAAATATGCAAAAGTTGAATGCGATCAGTCGCTGCATTACTACTCCGCTTGATCACAATCCACACGTGAAGAAAATCAAGAAAATCAATATACGTACGCAGTTGGGGAAAGGGGCGCAGTCTTCGCTCTAAAGGCTAGTGGGATATACGCTGCGGTTGGAGGGAAAGTCGGTTGGCCCTGTGTCGCTTACAAGAAGAGCAGCAGCAACCACTGACCTCATGTTGGTCGATAACCGTGCTAAGTGCATGAATGAGCAAATGCTCACGCGCGTTCATCGATCGGCTTGCCCGGTCCAGCGCTGTATGCGGCTACATGTTGTACTACCTATCGATCCATTTTACTCGTAAATATCAGTGAGCGACTGCCCGCATGCGTTTCAAACAACATCCACGGCGCTGCTTTGAGCAGTGTTATTGTTTGGTGCACACTAACTGACCTATATTCTGCGATATTGCCGGTAATCTATAGGTGAAATCGTTGTCATTTCCACAATTTACCACGTGCATCTGCTGCCCTTATTAACAATTACTTAGTGACCCATTGTCTATAGATGTTTGTTGCGGTCCGGATTCGAACTGGACATAACTGATCGTTGTAAAACATACTTTTCTGGTTAAGTCTTTAACGAAAGCGTAGATTTCGTATACCAGAATGGCGGCATTGCATAATGCCTTTAAATCATACCTGGACGAGAACCGGTTCTGGTCCTACCGGGAAACACTGTTCGAAACCATTGCCGTGTTATGGATTTCCACCAGCATCTCCGCCGAACTTGTCAAACGCTACTTCCCGGACTGGCGAGCGAGCCGCATAGATACGGAGACAGAAAGCCTCGGCTTCTTGTGGAGAATGCTTGGCCACGTAAGTACTGCCGATATCTCGCTCCCTCGGTGCCATCGTTGTGGCACTAAATATAGACGCTGGATTCCATCCGGTAAAACCGTACTTGAAGGCTACCGTCTTAGTTCATATAATATTCAATTGCTTTTCTGAGAAACTTCGGATTTTTTTCGTTTTTTTTGAAGTTGCAGTCACGCACAGTGACTATGACGCCGAAAAACAGGTTCGATCTGCGGTCATTTCAACAATACCGGCAAATAGCGCTAAAAAACGCCGAGACAAAGAGAGACACCATGCCAAGCTCGTTCAGTAATCCGGTCTCAGCGCTTCTTCAATCTATTCTTGCGTATTTTTAAGCAGTTACACAGATACACATTTATGTGCATAAAATTATGATCATTCAAATTCTATCAATGAAAGTACGAGTAGCCCAGAAAAAAGCTCAGTGGTCAGAAAACTAATCTTCTTATTATACAGGACCGCTCTTCATGGGACCGCGCTCTGTCATTCTGGAAATTATCCAACAACACCGTCTGTCAAAATAATTCGGACTCGTTTCCCGTTCCCACGGGTGCCGAAGTCACTATTGGTTACATGGGAACGTACGCCACGCTGACCGCAACGGCGCTCTTATACCTTTTGTTCTTCTTCTCACTAGTCATCAATAAATCATGGCGGCATCCAAACCGCCTTTTCACCGTACCAGCTTTTCACCAGTTCGAAAAGCTCTTTAGAATTTGCGGACACAACCCACAGCGTTGTGAACTCGTAAATGCACAGCCGGAACCTCATGTAAAGCGCTGTACTGATGAGTGCAATGACATTGTCAAGGAAGATTCCACATTCAGTTGCCGCGATCTGGGAAGCTGCGTAGTCGAAGCCTTTCTCCGGATTCTGCTCATTATACCCTTCGGCTGCAGCGTCTCTGCTTTGATTATATCGTGGGCAGTGGTCTCCCTGTTGCCGGTGGTCGCTGTGGCTACTGCAGTTGCTCGGACAGCCAGTGTCATTCTTGGGAAGGACACTGTATTTCCGTGTTATGTGCTGCTTGCTCTGGGCCTGGTGGTTTATTCCGCGGGAAGAATGGCGGGCCTGTGGATGCGCTCCAGTTATCTATTGTGGATCTGCGGTGTCACAAGCAAAACCAAGTAACGTCATGTAGAATCAGAAGGAATATTCGGTATTCAGTTTCGTGGTAGATAGTGTACTGTACACTAGCAGGATAAAGCGTAGTGCGCTATCACCTTAAATCCATCTATCAACCCAATGTAAGAAAATGGGCGCCCAGACTTGCTTGGGTTTGATTAGCGCTTTTGATGTTAATACCGTGAGTGATTTTGCCACAGATAAATGTTGTTTTTTTTATTCGGCAATCAATGTACTCGTACGTACGAACGTAGGTTTGGGACCTACGTAAGGCTACGTTACATACATATGCGCGGCTCAGTGACTCATCTCTAGCTAAGAGCTCTGAATTATTGCGTGTGCAGTTTTTCAGCCCTTAGATATATTGTGGATGGTTATATGAACAGCTTCTCTGGTACATCATGGTCAGACGTTGACTGAACGGTACAGACTAAAAGACATATCTTTTGAGACGACACATAAAACTCATTGAAGTTACCTTAATTTCTTACAAAGGTCTCTTTTATAGGACAAAAAGCAGTGAAAGCAACTCGAAAACCACAGCATCCTTTGATACCATCGTCGAACCGAGAAGTACACTGGCCGTCTCAAACATTCTTGGTTACCTGTTCGCCCTGTATGTCTTTTCATTGTCGCTCATTGCTAAGGTGGACCTTTCGCGATTTCCACAAATTCTTATTAGTGCATGGGATTATGCAACCAATGGAAGTGATTTGAACTCGAATGGCACCAAGGTAAGTACTGTCGATCCGGAAAAGAAATTAGTTTGTAATAATTCTTCCTGTACACGAGACTGATCCGAGTATATTTGTTTCACCAAACTTAAATAATTTTATTTCAGGGACTTTGTTACTGGGACGCAATATATTCATACTGGGTGAACAACAGTATTCTATACGACTACAGCACGTTTCCCGAGCCCTCCTATCTGTCGCAAGCAGTCGGCAGTTTCTGTGGCACTTGGACGACAATTTGGTTTGGGTGCTTTTTCATGCTTCAACTACTTCTCCTACTACTGCTGGAGATCCTCGAAGACAATGCTATGGGCAGCCTAAGGAAACTACACAATTCCAGCCCTACTGACAAACGCTATCCCAAATGGTACACGTATTGGTATGGCCAACGGCCAAAACTGGCCAAGTGCGCCCGATGTGCCCAGTTTCTTGCGCTTTTTCTCTCCTGGACAATATTTCAGACCCCTGTCTTCGCCGTAGCAGTTCTCCCTTTTCCGGTCTTGGAGCTTTTCGTACCGGAGCAGTACCATCTTCCTGGGTTGATCTTGATACTTACGGCGTGTGCAGTGGCCGTGGTTACCACATCGGTTCATTGGTTACGCGGACATCGGAGTGCCTACCAGCTGTATCCGTATGATCCGCTGGGTGAGAAATTATCATGCGGACAACATCCGTTATGTGGAAAATACCGAAAAAATGATAAGCGGAAATGCGAGACAGCCGAAGGGGAGCCGATACTGAAGATAGCGGTAGCAGAACTGGAAATCAATGTTCTGCGTGAAGATAGCAATTAAAACATCCTTCGCGTGCCCAACACACTCACTTATGTACGTTTAGCTAACGTCTTTCTTCTGTTTTTTTACTTGCTACGAAGTCAATTTCGGTTTACTTTTACCTGAGGGTTACTGTTGTTGTTTCGACTTTGTTTAATTACTGTGTGTTCTTCGAGATCTCGGTGATGCCATTGCCATTGTATAACGGCTGTTTAGCTTTACAATTGTTAAGCCAGTGCTTGCTGTCTTGCATGTTTACGGTACTATGGTATACACTGTTTGAAAGTAATGCATTCATTGCCTATAACGATAAACTTCCCGCGTAACAAACTGCATGTCCTTTTAACGAAAACAATGAAAATGAAAACGGAGAAAGGAAAGATGCTCTGCATTGCTTTCCCGTTCCTATTAACGCGAAACAGCCAAATTCCAAATCAGATCATAATATAATTATGTTCAAACATATCCGGACAAACCCCTACGCCAAAATTATCATCCCTGCAAAGTAAGCACCTTCTTCCCAAAGACTAGCTATAAGAATTGTGTCCTGCCCCAAAATGTGCATCACCTGGGGCTTTACCAAGTGTTCCGGTTATCCAGTCAAGAAGCTGCTTAGTGCTCCAGATTACCGGTTGAGCGTTGCGATGACGTAAAGACCCGAGGTGGCATTCTCATTCTTTTGCGAGTACAAACATGGTCGCATTTCACGGTGTAGGCCGTAATTGTATGCCCTCATTCGGCGCATTTTCCAAAGAGTCGGAACAGTCAGATAATAGTTCCAGACAGTGGAACAGGTTATAATGAGTAAAACACCCGGCAGCTGGTATTTTTCCGGAAGAAAATAATGGGGCGCTAAGGATGGAAGGACCCACCACATGTACATAGCGCGATACGACGCAAGGAAGTAACGGAAGCCATTAACAGCTTGCAGAATTGTTGGTTCATCTAACAGGTCTAGGATTTCATCGCGTATGCACATGCTGCAACAAGAAGACAACGGTTGCGCGAACAGAAAGGAATTTCGATTGATCTTATGTCTGAAGGATTTCTGATTTATTTATTTGTTTATAATACGGTTTAGTTTCAAAATCATGAAACTGATTGTTAACGTTGGTAACGATGAGCTCACCTTGTTGGATACGAGTTAGATGAGGAAGTACGCTCTTTTTTAGTGCGATAATACCAATACACATCCCAGCCACCGGTGACAAGAGCGCAACCAATTGCGGTGAACCCGACCAGCAAAAGGAGATAAAATGTCCAAGCGTTAACCACTGCCAGCACCAAAGTCCATGCAGTCCACACCGTACCAAGTGTCTTTGCTTCTGGGGAAACTTCCGGCAGATTCAGGGCGGTAAGAGTGCTTGTGTTACCGAAAAAGTCGGGAACATCCATCCAATAAGACAGCATGGAATCAAACAGCCACCAATCCTAAAACAGTAATGCATACAGCCGATTTCATAACCGGAGTTTCGTAAGTTATCGCTGTACAGTTCTGTGGTTCCATCATTATCTCATGAAACTTAATGTTGTAGTCTGGAATCTGCACTCACGTTAATAATAGCAGCATCAAAACTGATATATTTACTGAGTGTCATAGGTCACTTATAAGACTTATTATCC
The DNA here is from genome assembly GCA_034698045.1 of Paramacrobiotus richtersi. Lineage (NCBI taxonomy): Eukaryota > Metazoa > Tardigrada > Eutardigrada > Parachela > Macrobiotidae > Paramacrobiotus > Paramacrobiotus richtersi. Next base: position 14,947 of record JAQGAU010002094.1, read on the forward strand.
ACGTTACAAAACTGTCGTTAGATGAATCTTTGAAATTGGGATAAACATTCACGATAGTGAGGAGAGACACAACCTGTATGGTGTTGTTGGTGCTGGGGTAGCATCGGTGAAACCAGGCGACGGTATTCCATTGTGAGCTAAAATCGCAATCTGAATACTGTCGGCAGAAGAGCGGACGGATGGCCATCCACGCAATCATACAACCACAAATCCATTCCATAACACCCTGAACACCCTTGCAGTGAACCATTCCCTCCAAGAGTTCTTGCGGTTCGCCTGGGTCTTCAACAATTTTTGAACCGCGTATCTTTCTGAAATGATATAAAGATATTGTCAAGAAAGTGACAAACCAACAAATAATTCGGATCGTTTGTTTACCTGTAGATGTTCCTTGCCGTACTATAGTATGTCTCGTTCATCCACAGGCCCCACATCCTACCAGAGCAATATATGGCCAATACGCAAACAAGAATTGCGTAGCAGGGGAATGCTGCCTCTTCGCCGCACACCGCAGTTATAGTACGCACGATCATTACCGCTGAAATCGCTACCGGACAAGCCATGATAATCTCCCACATCATAACACCAAGGAAACATGCTGCAATCACAGCCAGGGCAGACAACACTGTGCAGATAATGTAGGCTACTGCATTCGGCACATTCTTCAAGATTTTCCGACATCCGTACCATAGCGACTCATATAGGCTGCTCAGTCCCGCGCACTGCTGCTTTCCGCTGGATACATTCTCATGTGAAACGCTCAACTTGACGTCCATACTGGCAGTGCCAGGATTTACCGCATCTGTAGCAGCATGATCTTCGGCATTCTTTTCTGAACGTTTCTGATCGGCAGCTTCCACAGTCTCCTGATCTTGATCGTCCTCTTCGTCCGCGTGCTCACCATCGATCCAGGCGTATATTTAATCCAAGTAGGGAACTGGCCCACGGATTTCCGGGAGTCTCCAACGCCGGTTCACAAATAAGAGCGCGAGGAAGGAAGTGAATAGCATGGTCGTGGAGCTCAGCGTGGCCAGCGCTCCGACGCAGGCAATCTTTGTTCTTTAGTTGCGTCGGGAAAGTGGAAGGAGAGTTCTGACATGGATCGGTATCCAATAGTTTCCAGTGTGACACCACGCGACTCCAAAAACAAGGATCGGAATCCTATAGCACCCAAAACTTTGTCCATTACGTACGCATCACATATGTTTTGAACCGTTGACTGATGTTTGTTTCGCAAAATAAATTTTTTGTCACTTAGAAACTGTGCTGTCATTTTCCGAACACACAAAGTTTTTCATGGTACCGAAAGGCAGTATACGTACGTCATGTAGCAACTCTTCAATATAGCTTAAGCCATGAGATGTCCCATTCTGTGGGTCGACGCGATGTCCAGACCAGTCTGGAAAACATCGGATACCGAATTCAGCGGCAATGTTGGTGCTCATCCAAATAACAAAGAAGGCTTCATAAGCTATTTCCTGGTACGCCCAGGACAGGTCTCTGTCCAAAGCAGAACGCTTTGCAACGCTCTGGGATTTCTCCATATCAGTCTACTTCAGGAGCAAATATACATTGAATTTGAAGGGATAATCCACAATAACATGATATGGTATGGCAACTGCAGCGGGATCGATCCGTGACGGCCAGGTACACTTTACATAAAGAAAGTTTCACATAAAGAAATTTGTGGGGGCCACTTTACATAAAGAAACTTTTAC
>JAQGAU010002095.1:0-16664 GCA_034698045.1 Paramacrobiotus richtersi
CGCTGCGACACGTCGATCGTGACGGATAGGTTAGATGGGAGGGTTTCTTTCTTTTCATGGGATGACAGTAATGTCTGCGTTTCTTCGGCTCCTCCGGCTTTGGAATATGGGGCAGTTATGTCGCCCATTGTACCCCACCGGAATTGTGTCGCTCTATGGAGCAAGTGCAAAGCACATAACGCGATTTTAAAAAAGACCAACAAAAACTTGAATGAAAACGTAGGTTTTGGTGGTGCAACTCGCCGTGCATCTGTCTGTATCCGCTGTGCGATGAAAGCGTCTACCACAGAGCACTATGTCCCGGGTACATACCGTAGCACTGAACTAATCAATCGCAAGCATGACCAGATCGATGAAAGTCTAGACAGAATTACAGTTTAACGGGCTGGCTACGGAACCCGCTACATCCCGATCATAGACACCGGCAGACTTGTATGCCGGTCGGAAGTTGATACAATCACAACTGGCCGACTGGCTCGTTGATTTACAGTTTACTAGGCCTTTGAGCTACTTCTTACACGCATCCCTATGCATGAATAAACGTAAAAGTTGTCAGTCAAATATCTTCGCATTCCGACGTAAGAACAAGAGGGGAAAATTTCCTTTTACAGATACGGCAATTTTAACAAATTAGGCTATCAGCCGTGGAGGAGATCGTTAATGAGCCGGCAGAAGACCTACGGTACATGGAGCCTTTCGACCTGTCGTTTCATATGGCAATGGAATCAGCATAAAACTGCCGGTCTTGGAATATTTTTGCTAATATTTTCATTCTGTGGCAATTGGAATCTTACAGTATCTCTCTCGCTCTTCACACAAGACCTGGCTGCGATGAACTGATGTGATCCAACTGCAGTGTAAATATGACTAGAAAGTTCTCCGGAACATGCCAATCATTGCGAGCTGCTGCGATCACTTTGTTTCGCGATTATTTAAAAAGTGGCTCATTTCAATCATTCATATCTAAACAAAGGAGCACATATAAATTTGATAAAATAATCCGGTTATAGCCATGGCTTGATACTTTGGATTACGTTACGTTCAAATTTTCGCTAATAACGTCCGAACCGAAACTCGGCATCCCCTTAAGAATGTTTCTCATTTGTCGGTCTTGGCGCCGCCGCCCGGATCCATCGATATGAACCCCATCAGAGTTATTTTAATATTCATTTGCGAAAATTAATTAATTACTTCCCATTGACAACATGAAGCGAAACATACTGGAATACAACACAGTTAGTAATCGACAAACAACATCGACTGTATACAAAAAAAAACAGTGCAACCCGCCCTGGGCGCGTTCAAGGCTTTCTGGCCGCAAACGGTAGCTTATTCGCCACACTACGCCTGTCGCTGCGTCCAGACTGGTTGACCTTTATCCGCACCGGTAACGTCATGCTAATGCTTTTGGCCCGCATTGATTGCACCAGCTGGGTGTGATCAGTGAGATCCTTGAGGGCATCTGCGAAAAAACAAAGTTTAATACAATGAGAATGCAATATCTCCGCCACAAGTAAAGCGCTCGGATGCCAATTACGACTTATTTCACCAAAACAGAGATCGCGAACAATAAGAAGAAAAAGATTACAAGCGGGAATAAGCAAGAGTGAGTCTAGCGAATGAGTGGGCTTTCGACGCAAACTAGAGTTTGGAAGAGAATAGCATTTTCTGCCATTTTTATTTTATGCACAAGCAGTTCTGTCAGCTCTCCCCTTGTAAACTGAAATGCTTGCACTTAAAGCTTGAGTGACAGAAATGGTTTTCTCTTCAACGCATTTAGCAAAGCATAGACCAGTTAAGATCACTTTTTGAAGCAAGCCGGTCTACTGACCTTTCGATTTTGACCGTTTCTCCTTGCCGGCCGTCAGCATCTTCGCCGTCTGTATCGCCGCCAACCGATCCTTTGGCGCAATCGCAAACCCTGTCTCCAAATCCCCCTGCACCCGTCGCCGCTCCTCATCAAATGCGTCCATCCACTTTTTCTTCTCCTCCACCGACTTGGCCAGGAGGATGGTGCTCTGCTCCTTATCGGGGCACACCACGACCCAGCCGTGCTTGATCCCCGCGTCATTCTGGTCCAGATCGACAATGTCCACCTAGTCCATGTCGAACCGGCCCTTGTACGTAAACATGGTGCGTTTCATCATGTCCCGTCGGCAGAAGTTCAACTGGTGGTCGAAGAGGAAGAAGACATACTCGTGGGTCCAGCTGTTCTTGCTGGAGAGCTTGGTGAGCTCGCCGTAGTGGATTAGTTGGGAAGAACGTTCGACGAGGTCCTCGCCGTCCCATAGGTCGATGGTTTCCTGCCAGAAGGCGATCTTTTCCAGACATTCCAACCGGCGTTTCCGCTCGTTAATGAAACCTGCAAACACATTGTTCTTGTCGACCGAAGCGAAGCGGAGGTCCTCTACATTTAATGCAAGTGGTTTTTTTGTCCGTCCCGTCGGTCACGGTACCGGAAGTGTTGCGTCATAACAGAGTAGTAGAGGGCTCGTCCTCCATATTCAACAAAACTGTATATGTTGTGCGTCCCGTCGGTCACGGTACCGGAAGTGTTGCGTAATAACACAGTAGTAGAGGGCGCGTCCTCTATCTCTCATACTCAACAAAACTGTATATTTTGTCCATCCAGGCGGTCACGGTACCTGTAAGTGCACTCGCCGTCTAGAAGTATCCGTCACTAAGCCTGCGTTACCGTTCCGCGATCCTCCAGGCTAACGAAAGAAAGGCGACCGTACAGAGAAAGACAAGGCTGGCTAGATTGAACATCTGTGTTCAATAGTTCTGAGCTTAATTCTTCGAAGTGTGATAACGGTCAACAACACTTTTGTCCTTAGTTGGGACAGAAATCCCTAATGTAAACCTTGGACTGCCAGGTAGCACACACGCTCTTGACCACCGGTCACATATCCGCATGTTTACCGGTGCAGTTTCAAGATGACTTAGTTCCGTGAGTGAGTTTCCTGCTCGCTTCGGTCCACCAGTGCTCGCAAACAGCGAGTGCACTTACCTAGTTAACGACATCTACGTATCGCTCCGCTTGACCACTTGACTTTTTGCCCTGGGGCGGTTGTCATATGGTTGATGCCATTAACTTAAACTAAGCGTTATTCTGCCGAACAATAAGGAAGTGCCTAGTTGCCGTTGCAGATCTGGAGCAAACTTAAATGCGCTCAGTAATAGTCCCATATACAACACTGCAAATAGCTTTAATATTGCACTTGTTTAGGTTATCTGAACAAAATGCCGGCAGCGTCCCGACATGTTCTCCAAAGGCCGTACCGCGAGTGTATCTTCGGCAGCCTCGAACAGCTCTACGAATTCCAGACCATTACGCAACACTTCCGGTACCGTGACCGACGGGACGCACAACATATACAGTTTTGTTGAAGATAGAGGACGCGCCCTCTACTACTATGTTATGACGCAATACTTCCGGTACCGTGACCGACGGGACGGACAACATATACAGTTTTGTTGAATATAGAGGACGCGCCCTCTACTACTCTGTTATAACGAAACACTTCCGGTACCGTGACCGACGGGACGGACAAAATATACAGTTTTGTTGAATATGTGGACGAGCCCTCTACTATTGTGTTATGACGCAACCCTCCCGGTACCGTGACCGACGGGACGGACAAAAAAACCATTTGCATTGAATGTAGAGGACCTCCGCGTCGCTTCGGTCGAAAAGCGCATCGAGAAACGCATGCAGTCTGGCAAAACGTTTGTGGAAGCATTACAAAAATTTTTGAGCCGTTTCAGGACCATCCCGCACAGTATCACTGGTTAAACTTCACGTGAGTTGTTTCGGAACCGAAAAGTAAAAACGCTTTTGGATTTAACGTATCCGGTTGCATAAGTGCATGAAAACGCTCGTGATCGCCAGAGATTTAATTTTAACAAAAAGACCAAAGCACGCGCGTTCACGGCAGGTCAGATAGTGCTGGTGAAAGATTTTTGGTAGAATCGCAACCGCGACTGGGTCAGAGGCGCGACCCCTGCCAGCGGCGCCGGTGACGACGATGACACACCATGAGGTAAGTATACCCTTGTTGCCGTTACTTGAAACAGGTAAAGGTAAATCAGCTCCGAATTCCACCGCAAAGCCATCCAAACACCGAAGGCCGTGAAGCAAGAAGACAACGCGATACCGCCAAAATCACGCAAGGCAGTGAAACCAGAAGTGCCGCAGAGTATTCCGGAATTGGATCCCGGAAAGGAGGATGCGAAACCAGCGGAACGGAACCACTACGAAGGATCGACAGGACAAGGAAACAACCGGAACGCTACAAGTATTTCGTAATGAAATGCGTTGTTGTTGATTTTCCACCGATATGAATTTCTGTGTTGATCAATCTCCCTGTGTTTTTATCTAGCGTGAGGGAGATGTGATGTATGTCGAATGTACGTACAAAGGTTATGATTACAAAGCCTTCCGCATAGCAACTTTTACGAGATCAGTTCTCCAAGGAACGCTATGTTTACGATTCAGTCTGCTGTTTACGAGCTACGAGACAGATTAATAAATCTGTACTTTTTAGGTACTTCACACTATCTTGCAGCTAGCCCAGTTTCAGTGATCAGCCTGATAAAGCTTCACGTACACAATTTACGTAAACAGTTTCTGTAATCCCAGTAATTAATATTATCGACCGAAGCGTAGCGAAGGTCCTCTATACTCAACTCCAACGGGTTTCGATGTCTGTCCGTCCTTCTGTCTGTCTGTCGGTCGGTCGGTCACTATTTTCATTTATTTATTTAATAATAAAATACGATATTCATTCTTATTATTACCTAAAACATTTTTCAATATTTATTTATCCATTTTGCTTATTGAAATTTACTTTTATTGAAATTTATTATTTGTTTGAAACGTATTATTTATCTATTCTATTAATTTAAATGTATGTTTCAAATTGCTTTAACTCATGTTGCCAGCTATGTAGGGACTTCCTTCGCTTCGGTCATTTAGTGCCCGCAATCAGCGAGTGCACTTTCCTAGTTTATTAATTATCAAAAGAACAGAAAAAACAAATTCAGCCAACTCGAGTTCATCCGATTCCACTAGGCCGTATCACCTCGTCTCGTCCAAATGCCTCTTGGTCTCGTGCAGGCGCTACGCGGCATTATGGGTTTTTTGACTGATGCCCCAAAACTGGTGATTTTGCACCATCTGGAGCGTCGAGGAAGGATTTCTGAGTGACGCGAGCGAAGATATGTGTATAGTACTAGCATGCTTAGCGAAAGGATTCAAAATCGTTTCCTTAATCCGTAACCAAAAATTGGGCGGCTCTTGGACTTTTCAAGAGGTCAAAGTCTCCGTCATATTTCATTGACCTTGATAGTTTTACGCAAAGCGTTCTCCGACAACCGCCGCGACTATCTGATTCACCAAACGGCCTGTCGACGATAACCTCCGCCCAGTCATCCCGCTCTGCGTTATACAGCTCCATCGGCAGCACCGATACATTACTAGCTGTATTGTCGATACGGCTCCATCGGTACACCGCTGCATTGCCACAACGCTTATCGCACCCGCCGTAAACGTATATTTCGTTATATAGAACGAATGCGCAGTGGTCTTGTCTGGAATGTATTAGGTCGTGCATTTTTTCCCATTCACGGCTGCTCGCATTGTACCGGTGAACTGACTTCGATAGTTCATTTGTCTTTTTATCAAGGCCTCCAAGGACATACACATTGTCGAACAGGATGACCGATGCATGACCTTGTCGCTCGTTTGGCGGTTGTGGAAGAGATGCCCACTCCTCTGTTCCCGTATCGAAAGACCCCATCCACGAAGTTCCAACATAAAATACCTTTTTCCCATACAAGGTAGCAGTAACTTCAGATGTGTATTTGCTAAAAAAATACAGAAAATTATCGTAGATCATTTGCTGCAGCAGCTACTGCGCACTAGGTGTTTTACATTGCCTAGAAAGGTCTGCAGAAGGTACCCTTTAATCACGTACAATTTTGTTCGTATGCCGAGGAGACTTCTTACAGATTTTGTGTCTGTGTCTCCTTCCACTAAAAACGCTTGTTGCTGCCCACCTGACCAACAGGATAGTGCAAAGAAATATATTTTGCTGCCCAAAGATATCGAACACAACACATGTGCTGCAGTGACCCCGCCCATGAAAACATTTTTCCATGCATTTTTGCTGCTCAGGAAGACGGTTGACCATGTGTTTTGCCGTATGTTCCATCGAATAAAATTCAAGAAATAATCCGTCCTTTGTCGATGTGTCATAATCAAATACAACCAATTTTTATAAGTAGCAGCAGTTAAAATAGGAGAGGTTAGGCATTTTTCAAGAGTTTTCGGAAGCTGAGTTTGACGCATTTGTCGTGAAGCAATTTCAAGGATCTCGATGCATGGTTTTTCATGATCATAGTTCATGTATCGTCCATCATCATTCCAACCGGTGTGGATAAATATTAGAGACCGCTTTGGACTCCTACTGGCCGTGTCCAACAGACTGAAAACGTCATTTGCAGAGGCTCTGTCCTTACTTGCTGTGCACAGGCAGCGAGTGATACTAGCAGCAAGACCTGGTGGGAATGGTGGTGCCAAATCAGAAAGACGTGGAACATACCCATCAATAACAAAATTTGCGTAATCACTTTTAGCCAGCTGATCCCCATTCCCAAGCACTTTTTCGTCTTTTTGTAAACACTTTTTGCTGTTCGGCAGAACGCTGGCGGCTAGATCAAGGACAGTGCACCCCAGACTCCAAATATCCGTTTTCCGTCCTGGAGGATCTCCCGGAATTTGAACCATTCTTCTGAGCATCTTGGGCGACATGTACCGGACAGTGCCGCGGAAACTAGTGATATCACGGGAGCATGTATCACTGTGTCGCATTTCGATAAGATCATCCAGGTCGCCAATGGCAAGCCGATTGGGCCTTTTTCCCATATTTCTCAAGAGTTCGTTTTGCAACTTTGAATCTCCATTCAAATCATCCAGATCGCCAATGGCAAGCCGATTCTGATTTTGTCCCATTTTTCTCACGAGTACGTTCTGCGGTTTCAAATCCCCATGAATTATGCCGTATTCGTGTAGGAATATCAGACCTCTGGTAATTTCTTGAGCATAGTATACGGCTGTGTTTGGATTTAGTACGGAATTACTCTGTTGCAATGATATCAGCAGATAAGCTAGGTCCCGTGCTGCAAAAAAATTTAATATAAGAAAGCAACGAAGTTATCGCAGTGCGTTCTGCTACCATCATAAAAATCCATCATCAGTTCCACACGAGGCCCTCCTGCCAATTTGCTACGTACGACTTTATGATATTTAACTAGATTTTCATGATTCAGTCCAATTAATCTCCTCATCCTTTGTCCCCATTCGGTCCAGTCCGAAGCGCTATGGTTGTCAGGCAAGTGAACGACTTTCACTGCAACTACTTTCTCCCCATCCAATGGTCCTTCTACCTTTCCTGTGTATACAAGGCCGAATGCCCCTCTTCCAATATAATCGCCGTGACTGTAAATGTAGTTGTCTTCGTTGCCAAACGTCTCCAGGATATCTGTACCGGGCTCCATCACAGTCAGTTCGATACGTCAGTTTCCGACCAAGAACAGCTTACGTGGCTGTACGGTAAGAACGCGATTTCAGGAATTGTTGATAAATAATGAAGTAACAACCGATTGCCGAATATCAGCGGAGAACTGGAAGTGTACAGACCGTCAGGCATGCATGAGCACGAGCACGTCGTAACGCAGTCTAAGAGATAAGATAGTGTTTCAAAGATAAGGGGGAAGATCTGGGCTTTCCGCTACCAGCAGTCGTACAGATAGATAGCGCAATATACTTCACGTGTTCGGAATCGGGCGAACCTGGTTAGACCAAAAAGACTGAAATTGTTTTTGACTGTCAGCTGCAAACCTCATAGGTGTATTTGTATTTACAGTAAAGCAGCCCTCCGGTGCAGGACAGCACTCAAAATCACACTCAAGTAGAGCAATTAAGAACATTTACTTGGCGTCTAGTGTCCATGGACAAGAAATCACCTGTTGATCAACTGACTGACACAACGGACAAATATTTACGGCTTTCACGGTGGGACCATCCAAAATCACCACTGTTGTAACAGCGCATTCGCGTGAGTCTCTTTTACTGCTTTGGTGAAACGAATTGTATAATGTTAATTAAATTGCCAATAATTTTGATTCTGATAATTTTGATTGATTCTGCAGCCTTTACAAGCCGATCATACGCAGACCTGTACGATCGCCTTTCCATGGCTTTATGCTGGAATATTGGGTGTGATTTCAACTCCAGTTTCTTTGTCTCGATGCGTCCAGTAGCATCTAAGAACTTTCATAGGTGGCGGCACACTTCGCAGCGCGCTAATTTGAAAACGGCACACTAAGTAGGTCACCTTCTACATAGCCAGAAGTCCACGAGAATAGTTCCTCTGCTCGTGCAACTCGGTTTACTTCGAATTCTTTCGAGTTTTTTTCTAATGATGACCTTGTCACTATTAGTGTGAAAGTTTGCGCTTAATATCTGAATTTTGCGGAAATGGAAGCGGAAGAAAGTTTCTATGATGCCCAGGCCGAAAAAACCGAGAACGATGACCCGATTAATCAGAGCATTCTTTCGGAAACCACCACGATTGTTGCCGTTCTCGATTCATTATCAGGGTCTCTGGAGTTTTCAAAATGAGAGGATATTAACGCGTAAGCTAGTTACGGGTTTTGAAGAAAGTACGCGCTGGGTTAACAAATTTCTGCGAGCTGAAAATAATGACTAATGAGGCCAGAAGCATAGCCAGTTAGTAGGTTTAAAATCTTTCGTTTTAATATATTCGGCTTAAGTTTAGACTACCAGTTATCTGTTCCTGCCTAGGTTTTTTTTGTAGAATTACTGTGACGCATTTCTGGAAAGGCTTTAATACGAAATTGTGTAGTGAATCTGCCGGGTTTCGCTCTTTTTCAAAGTCAAATATTTTTTACGTGAAACCATTCGTCTAACCAGTAATTTGTTTATTATGCTAAAGAGGTACTGTACCATAGAAATGGAGGGATCAGCGTTACCACGTCGTTCAGTATCATTACCAGTACCATAACCATTACCAGTACCAGTACCAGTACTAGTACCAGTACCAGTACCAGTGGTACTACCATGAACTATCAGCACCCTGCGCGTTATGGTGTTGTCGAGTTGCATGAATAAAAGTACTTCGACAGCGTACATTCAGTATGCAGCTTTTTTTACGTTACTCGTAATATGCAACCCCCAATGCATTTGCCGCAGGAGAAATCATTTTAACCGCGGGGGAAACTCGCTGTTAGCACAAGCCAGTCTTTGCAACGCTACGCTTTTTTTTGCCCTGAAATCTGTCCAAAAGGAATCGGCCACCTAAACATTCCTCTGCCTTCTCTGCCGCTCACGCCGGTGTAGCTGCGGTCGTTCTTAAATGGGATTGCCAGAGAATGTCTACCGTCGCGTCCCAAGCGAAGCAAGTGAAAGTTTTGTACCCGTCTGGGCGTTGTTCGGCTGTATGGGATGTCCCCCTTGGTTTCAGTTTGGCGGAAATCCGGGCCGAAACTAGAGCGCGGCAGCTGAAGGCGTCCATACATCGATCGTGACGGATACTTTTGATGGGAGGGGTTCTTTCTGTTCATGTGCCGACAATAATTTTAAAGTTTCATCGCCTCCGTCGGCTCTAGGATACAGGGTAGTCATGTCGGACACTGGACTCCACCGGTTGTGCTAGACTAAAGCGCAAGCACATCCAAAGGCGACTAAAAAAATCCAACAAAAAGTGGATTGAAAGCGCAGGTTTTGATCCAGCAACACAACTGACTTTACAGCTGGGAAACTGGCGCTGTTAGGAACAGAAATATGTATGACGAATGATCTGCCGGTTTGTTACAAACACTAAATCGACAGTAAACAGTACGAGGCAGGAGCCGCATTTAGCTTTACTGTTCACTGAACTATTTACTGCTCCTTCGTTTCGCTGTTTAACGTCGATTATCAGTGATAATCAGTGCACGAGGTAACAGGCCCATAAAGACAGATGTTTTATTACGCATTTTTTGCACGAGGTAGATTAACAATACACGTTTCGAGGAATCAACAAAAGATTAGTTTCGCGACGATTAGTTGTACTTCTATACTTATTGCACATTGTACAGCAATGCACAGGCCCGTTCTAGTAAATCTACTGATTTTGGTTACTGGTTACTGTTCCTGGCACTGGGATTAGCTTTATATATAAGTTTCGAATTCTCTACTGTGTCACTATATCACTGATTCTGGGCTATACCGATTAAACAGCCGCCTACCTTTTTAAAACCTTGCACTAGCTTTCGTTATTGTTTATAATAGCCTGAATATCGATAAACGGGCATCCAAAAATCTGTTTGTGCTTGCGCTGAAAATGCTTCAGAAAGATATCATATACGAGTACACATTTGTATATGCATTTGTGATTAACGTTAAAAAAGTTTTGGGTGTACTTCTGAGTTATTTGCGAAAAAAATGTGTTTAACCGTCTGCTCGCTACTGCGCAACAGCTGGACGATGCGCGCACAAACGGATTTCTGGACACCGTTTATCGACTTGCTGGCTGTTATGAAAAATAACAAAGGCTACTGCAATCTGCAAAACTTACAGGTTCGCGGATGCTGTTTGTTTTAGCAATACTTATGACACTACGCACAATTCCACCTTGAGCAGCTTTTATCGATTCTGACTCTGAATCAATTGTACAATCTGCGAATGCTGATACCAGTGCAATTACACATAAGATTACGACACTCGCATGGATTTTAGTCAGGTACTTTCTTACTGTATATTCTGTCAATCGAACATAGCTTACAAACAGCCTGGCAACGCTGCCAGCGCAGATGTACTGAACACCGTAAACCAACCAAACCAACTTGGTAAACCTGGTACCCACCCACGTTTTACTATAACTCTGATTATATTTTCTGTTCATACCAAGACCCCAAGTACTCTGATTTGACGGAAAGTTAGTGTATTAGCTCGTAGTGCTCAACAAAGTCTAGATCTAATATATCGCCCAAAAACTTCGACGACATCGTCACCGTCGCCTTGCTGTAAATGCAAAGAGTCTCATTAATCTTCTTCAGCCCCAGAAGATCACTAGTTTTATTAAACTGTTGAACGAAACCCTAAAACTGAAGTTTAGTTAATAGTGCTTTACATTGACTTGAAAAAACAGACGAATGTCGGCTGAGTCAGTAATGACTAGCAGACTCTGAAGATTATATCTGAAACTCTAAAAGCACCTGCAAAAATGGAAATTTTAGCAAACCATTCCTATGAGATCGCGCCAACGGTGAGAATTAATTTTGAGTTTCAGTCATTTTGAAGCATTCTTCAAACAGCCGGTTAGAGCGTGGATTTCGCTGTCCGTGATTGCGGAGTTGGTCGAAACGCTCGTTTCGAATGATCGAGCTCACGAGTTGCTTGCTTTCTTGGGACTAAAAGAATGCCCGGGGTGTAAACATGTAAATACCTATGGTGAACCACGCGGTATACAGGGAAACAGCACTTCTGAAAAACCGGAAAATCAATGTCTTCGAAAATCATAACGAAAATCCCCCTTGCAGACCTGACGACGATCGATTAATTAGGATATTTGGCGAATTTTCTGGCAAACTGTTAAACCGTAATCTGGCGGCCCGTGTTTTTGGATTTAGTGTTGAAAAAAGATCCAAAGTGCTTGCAGTACCCGGCAACCAAAATATCTGCGTTTTTTGAAAACAGAAATTTCCAGTTTTGAAAAGCCGCTTCAAAACCGCATGTCGGCCTAATCTCCAATGCACTGCATATCCTGGTATTTGTTGAACGTTTTTTAGGCAAACGGTTAAAGAGTAATTTGGCCCCAACTTCTTTCGGATTTTGGAGTTAGATAGATTAATAACATTCATCCGAAACTTTAGTACTGAAGCTGAAGAACAATCACCTTGATATGACCAGTGTTTCATGAAGTTTGTGCCGAAAAGTATGGCCGTCCGTAAAGTTTTGAATTTTTATTTGTGAAATTTTGTACGAACTATTATGATGAATGTTTCCGAACTGTATTGCAAAATTTGGTGAGAATAGGAACAAATTAGCACGTCAGAATTATCATCAGATTCATGTACATTTGTTGCAATCACTGACTCTCAAAAAACTGAACAGAAAACCTAGCTTTTCGGGCAGCATACCCGTTTGAACGCTTGACTATTTTGCGCAACAATTGGTCAATGGGCGCACAAACCACGAAAAACTCCCTACGCATGTTTCGCTTCTGAAGCGCGCTGTGGGTGTTGTGTGCTTTGTTGGCGATACGGATCATGCAGTAGCACAGAATCTCCCGGAAATCTACATCTGACCCGCGTCTAGTCTTAGGTAAAACGATAGTCCTTAATTTACCAGATTCCCAGTATTCATAGGTTCAATTATTCGATAGGTCAATTTATTTATTAAGGATTAATTTCGAAAACTAGATTTAATATTACTTTAATTAGAGTTGTCCTAGTAGAAAATTACCGTACTCAGAATATCTGTACCGAATTCGATAGCACTGGATTACGAAGGAGTGTGCGTATTAATGGCTACTGATGTAGAGTTATTAAATCGAACTACGGCAGGTCCACGCTCTATGCCAACTAATGCGCTAATTGTTGTTGCTAGGTTGGTTGCCCGAGAGTGTAAAGAGATGTAAACAACTGGCAGCACGCGGTATAAATAATGTTTTAGTGGTCTGCATCAGAGTAAAACTTTCAGTTTCAAAAAGCAGCAGCAACCAAAACCGCATGGCAGGTTCAGCATTACTGTGCCATTTTTTGGAGACATTTTATGCATTTTTTAAGCAGACGGTTGAAGTGTAGATTTAGGAGCAGGAGCCAAATTGCTATCCGCACCCGGTAACCAAAAGTTTGCTGTTTTTTTAAAACTGAAAATTCCAGCTGCGAAAAACGGCTAGCAAAACCGCATGTCGCCCTAATCTCCACTGGCCTGCATTTTTTAAGGTATTTGGGCATTTTCTAAGCAAATGGTTCAAGAGTAATTTGGCCCCAACTTTTTCAGGAGTTTGGATTTAGAGTTACAAGGCCCAGCTCGGCCTCCGGCCTCGCTGGGCACACGGAGAATTGTTTGGAATTGGGAACGCGTAAACCTCGAACTATCAAACCTGCCAGCATTTTTTAGCTTGGTCTTCATGTAAATCTTTTTGATCTTACAAAAATTAGTCAACTGCTTTGTACTACCCATATTACAACCATAACAATTTAAAATGTTTGTACTAACACAGTGTGGTTCAGCTCTGGCTGAAACGGTAGCGTTTGCTAATAACAGATTAGCCAGTTTATAAGTTTGTAAGTTCTCAATTAAATTGGATTAAGTATAAATATCCAAATGCCCTAAAATCTCCTCTCAGTAGATTACCATATTGCTAGTTATCATAGATATTGTCTGGAACGGCATTTAGAGTACAATTCATGTAGCATTATCATGCATGTTATATACTGCTCTGTGCGTCATCTCATTGAGTGCGTGCAGTACTGTACTTCGACTGAGGCCATAGCATAACCATATGTTACTTTTTTACGTGTCTTGTGAAATGCGCCCGTCCCCCAGAATGCTGAAGCACTGCGGGCGTGGGTTGCTTATCTAGCGTTCTGCAGAAAAAGTAGCATACGCTGCAGCCTCAATCGAACCACTTTCAGCATACGCCCAACTCGTTTCGAAAATCGAACGCGCCATACGTACGTGGCAGTAATTCGCCACAAAAAACTGTCATACGCGCCGGCTGCAATGCGATACTCCTGGAGAAGTAGCGCTGCCGTATGAAGCGATCGCCCTGTTGTCTTCGAAAAAACGAAGATCAAAAAATTTTTAGAATTCAGAGAAAATTTTATCTAAAAAACGAATACGCCTATGACACCCGCGGCCAATTTAGCGTTTTTTTGAATCGTGGCAAATTGGATTCTGTTCAGGGAGTACGGAGTTTACCCCGCCCAAAAAAAGATGGTCTCTTGGAGTATAAGTCATTAATAATAATAATAATATATGTAGGTAAGTATGTAACTTAGAATTCGTTAAACGAAGGTCTTACTCCGTATATCGTATTATGTTACAGCGAAGCATTTTAAACTAATAAGTTAAATCACCCCAATGAGCGATTTTACGAATCTACAGGTTGCTGTGTAAGCGGGGAACAGCTGCTGTCTGTCGTCTATCACGAAATCACAACGGTGTGCCACGAGAGTTTAACAATAAGAATCCCGGATTTTACAAAATCCTGTTTCTTGCTAAACAGAATGACAGTGCACACTGCATATGCAAGTACTTGTTTTACGAACAGCTGAAGTTCGACTAGCCGAGTCATAATTTAGTTTGGTTTGTTTCGGTTTGGAATGCTCTAAGGCGTGGTTTTCTACTATGGCAGATTATCACTTTTCTGAAACAAATCGCAAACAAAGTGTTTGTTCATAAGAACTTCATGTACATATTGGACAAGAAGGGATCAACTAAATGGAGGTGCAAAAATCGTGACTTAATGTGCCCTGGAAGAATCACCCTGATAGATAATGCGGTCGTCGAGCTTCAAACGCATTCCCATCCGCCCAGCAACACCGATGTGGTGCTTCACCAGACCAGAGTGGATTACCGCAATAGAGCCAAAGATACCACCGAGGCACCGAGGCATTCTCTCCGGTGCCTCGGTGAGAGAATGCACGAGTTAAGGGAAAATCGTTATCCATAGGATACAGACCCTTTTCCCTTAATCCACTGAATCCTATCAGCGCAGAGCTTACCATCGCCGGGAGATATGTATAGGGTACTTGGTCAACTAGCTTGCCACCATAGCTTGAATCGTGCTGCATCCCAGTGAATCTTACGGATCTCACCGAATCATGCTGTGTCTCAGTGAATCCCCCTGTATCCCAGTGAATCCAACGGTATCCTAGTGAATCCTGTGGTATCTCTGTGAATCCTGTGGTACCTCTGTGAATCCTACGGTGTCTCTGTGAATCCTACGGTATCTCTGTGAATCCTACGGTATCTCTGTGAATCCTACGGTATCTTTGTGAATCCTACGATATCTCTGTGAATTCTACGGTATCTCTGTGAATCCTACGGTATCTCAGTGAATCCTATGGTATCTCCGTGAATCCTACGGTATCTCTGTGAATCCTAGGGTATCTCTGTGAATCCTACGGTATCTCTGTGAATCCTACGGTATCTCTGTGAATCCTACGGTATCTCACTGAATCCTACGGTATCTCACCGAATCCTACGGTATCTCAGTGAATCCAATGGTATCTCAGTGAATCCTACGTTATCACTGTGAATCCTATGGTATTCCAGTGAATCCTACGGTGTCCCTGTGAATCCTAGTGTATTTCGGCGAACCCTACGGTATCTCACCGAATCCTACGGTATCTCAGTGAATCCAATGGTATCTCAGTGAATCCTACGTTATCACTGTGAATCCTATGGTATTCCAGTGAATCCTACGGTGTCCCTGTGAATCCTAGTGTATTTCGGCGAACCCTACGGTATCCCAGTGAATCCTACGGTATCTCGGTGAATCCTGATGTATTGCAGTAAATCGTACTGTTTTTTAGTTTTTCCTATTGTTCCACTGAATCTTATGACGTCTTGCTTACGCCTCATGGCTGAACAGCACGTTCGAGTTTTTCACACATTCAGTCCTTTTCCTTATGATGTCGATTATTAAAAGGGTTTTAAACAAACAAACAACAACAACAAGAGAACTTTATTTACTGTAACGTAGAACAGATAGCTGCACTGGCGATTCCTACTTCTTGCCCGTAACGCCACGTTCCGAACTTGGCTTCGACGGCACCTTCTTATTCTTTCGTGTTACAGATTTGCACACACTGCAGACGTATTCCGATCCAATTTTGGCGAGGTTTTGGCGCCGTGTTGCTACCGTTGATACCCCGCTGCATGCACGGCAATAACGGAAACTGCACATCAGGCAAACAAACCAAGTTTCGTTAGCTTCCGTATCCAGAGTGATGGCTCGACATTTAGCACATTCACTCCCAACGATCCGACATGCGTCCCGTGATGAACTGAGTCTCGGCTTCAAAGCCTTCATAGTCTGTGACAAATCGTCTGCAAAATGATCTCTTTTAGTTCGCGTGCATAATCATCCTGCGAAACTCAAACCTTTCGAAGTTATTGCGGGAATAAAAAACGCTGGCTGTTGCGGTTGGGATTCCTTCTCCGGCACGGCATCCTTGGGGCAAGGTCCAGCTCCATCCCTGTCCGATTCCCTGTCAGGTGAATGATTCGCAACAACATCGATTTCTGCAACATGTCAGGGTTCAGTTTAATGATGCAAGTTGCATCGTTACGATGTAACTGCCTTAAGTGTTTGAAATCCTGGAATCAACCATTTGGCACTATGTGGCGTGTTCGTATGGTATTATAACTCTAAGGGTGGGTCTCGATTTCGAAGCGAATCTAGATACGGTACGCAAGCGTGGCTAGACGAAAGGTACGGCGCCGTAACCACCTCATGAGGTGGCTTCGCGAACCGTATCTTCGTTTAGCCACGCCTCCGTACAGTATCGAGATTCGCTTCGAAATCGAGACCCACCCTAAATTTTCTAAAGTAGCAGTACTACTGTAAAAGTCTGTCTGT